>VXAL01006661.1:621-11261 GCA_013399475.1 Chauna torquata | reverse complement strand
ATGAAATAAAAATAATAAAATAAAATGAAGCAGAAATTCAGAAGGAATACATTTCAGAAAAGTTCCTGAATATCAATTTTCATTTCTCTGAACTAGAAAGAATAAAATTATACAAAATGAATCCAAGAAAGGAACTCAAGAAGCAGTATGAAATTTCAGATACGATTTAATTGTACAAGAGTAGAAGCAGATTATTATTCAGATAGAAACAATCCACACCAGACTTCAGAAAAACATGAACTTAGGTACTGCTCTTAAACTTAGATTTCAATATTCAGAATCCTTGAAACGTAACAGTGCACACTTATGTTTCTGTTAGAAGCATTTGGTGTTCTTCCTCAGATATTACCATCTAACACAGTAGATTAAATCCCCATGCTGAAAATTAGTTTTGTATATTCAAGTATAAATGGTTAAAAGCTAATGTGATGGCAAGGTAGAGGTGATAGACAGGTAGGAATGCAGCTGAAAGAGAAAAGTATCTGGACATTGTAAGATAGAGTGAGTCTGGTCTATTTTACGTCGTTATTGTCACTTTATTTTCTGTTTGCAGCTTACACATACTAACTTTCTAACAGGAATCTTTTACTGTCCGTTAGCAGTTTTATGTAGGGATATATCTTCACCATAGTACAATTTGTAATAATTTTTTTTTTTAACTTCTCATATTAGTTAAGAAGATTAACAGTGCAGAATTTAAAACCTGTGACCAAAAATTGATTAAATGACTTAAAATGAATGACATTTAAGATAGAAAGAGGCTTCTGAATACCAAGAGACAAAATCCAGACAGCAGGAAAATAAGGTTAAATGTATTCTATCTGAAGCCATTTCACAAAAAGAAGAGGAAATGTATGACATATGGTATCAAGTGAGGCACTTGAAGTTGAGTCTAAAAATGTTTCAAAAGACAGCTGTAAGCTTGCATGATTAAAAGGGGAAATGAAGGATATTATGATATATCAAGAAACAAGGAAGAGTTATGAAACCAGAAGTGGACTTGTGGGATGTTTGTTTGCTTTTCTTATCCAGTAGTTTCTAATGTTTTTACTGAATTTATCTTCAAATTCAACCTCCACCTCTATCTTCCGTTTTGTTTCTCCCAGTGACATCAGTGCTGACTATTAGCACAAAAACTGGGTGTATCTTTGAACCTTGAAACCAAATCAAAGAACAATTTAGGGAAAGAGATAATTGCATATCAGCTCTTCTTTCCTCCAATATGTTTAAACAGATTAGATTATTTTAATAAGTGTTGGATATGATGGAAACATTTTAGAATAATATTGTCATGTGAATCTCCACTGACTGTATTTGAATCATAAAAGCCAGTTTAAAAAAAAAAACAAACCAACCTCCCTAAGAATTGTGTGGCATGCATTATCTGATCTTTATTCTAAGTTTAATGACCTATTTCTTCTTATTTTTTTTGTTTATGTGATTGTTTAGCTTTTTAATATTAAGTTGCTGCAGGAGATTTTATTTCACATACTGGAAATCTGTGAGAGGGACTTTCTTCTTCTGCAGCTAGTTCTTGTAAAATCCAAGTAAATAAAAATGAAGTGGGTATTTGCGTATGGCAATTTGTCCATACTTTGGGAACCAAACACAGATATTCCTTGGGAATCACAGCGACACTGAAAGCTAACTGGACACAAAGACTGGTGCACTTTCCCCATCACAAAGTGATCCTTACCAATTTTACTTGGCACACTGTGCATAGCTTTGCGTGCACTGACTAAGCTAAGATGCCATTAGCTTTACTACGATTTGAAACAAGACTATATACTTTTGTTTATGGCACTGGACAAGGCTCAGGAACTAGAACATTAGCTTTTTGCTTTGGCATAGATTTCCTGGCTAAATTACCTAATTTCTCTCTGCCTCATTTCATAAGAACAGTCAAATCTGTTCACACCAAAGGCTCATTTAGCCCTGTACCTTGGTTCTCACAAGGGCCAATAATGGATGCCAGTGGAAGAGAATAAGGCAAGCATGTATCAGCACTTAGTGATATAGTCTCCCAGGCTCAAGCACTCGTTGTTCAGGGATTTCCTGAACCACGGGTGGAATCTCTGTGTTTAATGCTTTTCAGTGACTGGTTTTTGATGAATTAGTTCTGGCATTTCTTGAGCTCATATATCTTTTAAGTATCCATAACATCCCATGCTCTACAAATGGTAACATGTGAGGAGCAACCTTTTATTTTGTTTCCTTTAATCCCTCTACCTGCCAGTTTCTCTTTTTAGAACAAAATGAGAACAATCTTCTTTTCTCCATCTTTCTTCCAGTTTGCTGCATACTTTCTAAGTCAAAGGACTATAACAGTACTGAAAGTGCAGGAGTGCCATGGATTTAGAGGCATAAGGATGGTGGGTTTGTTCTTTCCTTCTTTCTTTGAAACTCCTAACATTAAACTTGCATTTTTACTGCTATTAAGCATTGATCTCATAGAGAGAGAGAAAGAAAGAAAGAAAAGAAAGAAAGAAAGAAAGAAAGAAAGAAAGAAAGAAAGAAAGAAAGAGAAAGAAAAATAAAGAAAAAAAAGAAAGAAAGAAAGAAAGAGAAAGAAAAATAAAGAAAATAAAGAAAAAAAAGAAAAGAAAGAAAGAAAGAAAGAAAGAAAGAAAGAAAGAAAGAAAGAAAGAAAGAAAGAAAGAAAGAAAGAAAGAAAAAAAGAAAGAAAGAAAGAAAGAAAGAAAGAAAGAAAGAAAAAGCTACTGTGACTTTAAGGTCTTGTTTTTGATCTATAAAATGAAATACTGTAATAGTGTTTTCGTAATTACCTTCTCTGGAAAGATACAGAAGGAAATGGCTATACACAAAGTGTCAGAAAGTCCTTGAAGAAAATACACAAGTTGTTCTGGTTTATTCTAGCTGCCTTCAGTCAGTAATATGAGATTTTATCTCTTACATTAACAAATAAAACATTTTCAAACAGAAATATAGTTATAAAATTCCTGTTTCTTTAATCTATACAAAAAGTGATGTTTCCTCTGGTCTTTTGAGGCCTTAATTGAAAGAGGAACGGATAGTGCCACAGGCTGAATTTGGTTTGGAGCAGATGCTTAGTCATTGGTATGAGAATAAAATGCCGATCCTGCAATCGACTTCTTTGCTACAACTAACACCTCCTGAAACAGGAAGACAGCTGAGCTATTATATTTCAGATTCCAGTTGTAAGTGTTAATTTTAATGCCTGCATACAACAGAAAAGGAAAGGGGCAAGATATGCTTCATTCACACTGTTTTTCATTGTGTCTCTAAATATGGACCTGTGGACCTTGCTAGCCCATACAAGATTTTTCTTAAAAAAAAACTCCAGCATCATTGCAGATGTTTGGTCACTTTCCCTACAAGGCCGTACCTCTGAGGTCTGCCCTTTCTGAGGGACTTATGCTTCAACAGGAACTGCTTACAGTTGACAACATTTCAAAAACTGTCTCCTATTTCTCAGGAGCCTGTAATCAGTGTTCAAATCTGAGGTAAACAAAGTTTCATGCATAAAGAAAAGATAAGCTCAGCAGAGTTCAGAAGGTGACTCAAATAGCACAAACACCTTCTCCTGTTGAAATGTTTACATTCAAGGTGATAGAAAGCAAGCACCATTATCTATGCAGATGGTCTGAACAGATTTTAATAGATAAATATAAAGGCATGTATTTTTCCCTACAAATTAGTATCTTTTTTTTTTTTCTGGATCCAGGACTAACTTACAGTAAGGAAGCACTCCAGTGGTAAACCCGAGACAAGATGGTTTAGAAACAACCCAATGCCTTAAAAAATTATTTATAATGTGCAAAAAAAAAAAAAAAAAAGAATCCTTCTGATATTTGTCCTGCTTGATAATCTCCAAAATCTCCAAAATTGTGTTTTCCTATATTGGTTTTCACTGGGGTTACACAAGTGTTGCTGGGGAGAGAACTCAGCTCACTGTCTATTGTTGCTATTGTTTATGATAACAAATTAAATGGGTAATTTGACACAGCAGGTGAGACTATTAATATTTCAGATCTTACTATTTTTACTTGTGCATGTATGTGTTTGTGTGTAATTATACATTTCAAGGATCAACAGCTAAGTGTGGTTAAACATTTATCTGCATAAATGCAAAAGAAGTTTTCATTTCAGTTGGATATTCTAAAACAATCTATTGTTACAAATTAAGAACAAATTAAGAACACATGATTTTTCTTCTTGGTGTTTATTGCAATTACTTTAACGATGATAAAAAGCAGAATGGTGATTGTACTGATGCAAGTTTAGAAGTCATATATTCATCAGTTCAAACCTTTTAAATTGATAGTGATGGAGAACAACTGTTCTAATTCCCAGTCATTTGGAAGGATTTGCTGTGACCCCAACTTAACATGTAAACATGGCAAGGGATATGAGAAAGATTCCTCTTGTGTTCACTGAACTTGAGGCAAATCTTTCTCTGACTTCAGTGGGCTTCAGGATGAGGCTCCAACAGAGAGCAGGACCTGAGAAGATATGCATGAAGGTCTCAGGGACAGCACCACACTTGGGATGGCACTCACCCTTAGTTGCACTCTGTAGGGTCTGTTCCTACAGTCCTTAACCCTGCTCTTAGCACAAAGACAGGTCTTGCCTAACCCAATTCATGACTGCAACCACTTCATATTGTGGCTGCGATCTGGTGGTGGGTAATGAAACATGAAGTAACCTGAATGAATACCACCTTTCTTTCTCAAATAAGTAAATAAATAAATAAATAAATAGCTTAATCATTTAGATTACATTACAACTGGATGCAGAAAATTATCCCAGAAATCAGAAGAACTTGAAGAACAACTTTTTAGTGAGAAATTCATGCATTTGCTATTTTGCTTTAATCAACAAAGTTGTAAAGTTGATCTATACTGTACTATATTATACTACTCTATACTATGATCTTTGCAACCAGGATTTTGAGCCACAGTTCTGTTAAACAAAAGGTAGCATTTCTTCTTCCAAAATATATGCATCAGTAATTGAGATATCTGACTAGATGCTGTTTAGACTCACTAACACTGTGCATTCCTATTTATGAGTGTCCATATATAGATGTATGAGCTGAGTGAGTTATTTATTTTTATCAGTTTCACTAACTCTCTCCCCTTCTGGGGATGCCTGGATGCTAGAAAAGCAGGCAAGATAGTGAATAAAAAAGTGGATTTTAACAGTTTATTTTTTCAGTCACCCTGAATCAAAAACACTTAAATTCATTTGTTTTTATGTCAGCAAATTTTTTGTTGCATTGGGAAAAGAATATCAAATATTCTTGACTTTTGCAATTAAAAAAAAACAAAACCACTTCAACCTGTATGAAAAATGCATTGCTCTTAAACACAGTGCCATGAGGAATAATTGCAACTTGTCACAGAGAGAACTTATAATTATGTCTGCTGTTAGTTATCTCTGTGTGAATTTAGCTTTTCAACTGTATTGTTCTCTAACGCAATACCAGTTATTAACATGTTGAAGATATTATTTTTTGCTAATGAGAAAAAATAAAATGTGGTTGCAGAAAAGCTGGGTGGTGTCACAGTGAAAGTAAATGGAGAGAACAAAGACAAAAGATAAGTGCTCATTGCAGAGGTTTTAAATCTAAGCTTTGCCTCACTGAAGGAAAGAACAAATTGCCAAAGAGTCAGCTTGTGTGTTCCAGCCCTTGTTTATGTTTTTTAAAATCAGAATACTTACCAAACACCAGGCTAGACCTGACTCTTTACAGGCTTCTTTGAGTGAAATATTGCAGGTAGACTGCAATACCTCAAAGAAAAAAGCTTAATAGTTCCTATAGTAGCTTCTGAGGGTGTAATTCTCTGTTGCTTCTTTATTTCTTGCACAAATTCTCTGAAAGCATGCTCATTAGGTCTTATTTTAGGGGGGAAAAAAGAAAGTTCATAACATTTTTATGGGCTTCCTTCTCATTCTGTCACTCATTTAGAGTCTGATTTTGGAAACCTTTATTTAGGACTAGTGCTCATAGAGAATTTTTCCACACTAGGAGTTAAAAACAAGATAGGCTAAAAAGCAATGCAGAAATATCACTAAATTTTTTAGAAGTAACTAATAGTTTCAAGCATCAGAATTTTAAATTGCCTAGAAGGTATTCTGTGAAAATCAGAGCCCTTGAGCAAGTCTTAAATTGGGTGCCCAACTTGGGAGCATACAAAATCACTTGGGAAATCAGAAAATCTTGGCCATATGCTTATATTTTAACTCCACTTCACTAAGTCCTTTCTATACATTGCTTCCCCAATTTGCAGTTGTTTTTGTGTTGTAAATAAGATACCCTTGACAAAACCCGACTCAGACATGAAAGTTCCCCAGAAAAACTGGAGAACCTTTCTCTTGTTAAACAGCACCCTAATTACAGAGGCAATTTTACCAACAATCCCCCGGGGGAAGCATTTTCATTCTCATCAGGAAGGCTGTTGAAAAAAATAACACCTTTGCTAACTTCACTTATTTACAACAGGACACAAGACTGAGACTGGGTTAGATTTATTGCCATTACATCACTGATGCTCAGTAATTCATAAAACATTGGGCCTAGGAGTTAGCGCTGCTGTTATTTCCTCTGATGCCTGACCTCACCGCAGTCTAATAACATACAGGAAATCCAGAAGACAAAGGAGGAAAGCAGTGGTCTTGAATGCTAAAAATAACCATAGAAAACTATTACAATCATGTAATAGACTATGGCCCAATAATTTATTTAACATAATAGTAGAATCTGCTAAAGCAATTAGAATCTGTTCCAAATGTTTTTAATGGAAAATATGTTGGGGTAAGAATAGGAACTCTAAAGAATTAAGACTTTTAGGTTATGTAGTTCAGTGACGTGTACGGGGTTTTAGGTTTGTATATCTTATTGCTTACATATGCAGACCACTTAATAACTTCGCTAGAACAGACAGTCATTGTATGGTAGTTATATTTCCAGAGGTCATCCTATATGAGCCAGACGGTGATCTTACATGATGTATTACACTTGACAACCCACAAAGTTGCAATACAAAGACATTCTAATTCTCAGTGTCCTCTGAGAATTGTTCAATATCCTTGATGGTATCTCATGTCTGGTATGCCATTGGAATGGTATTTTTGGTGTCTTTACTAATCGGTCAAGGTTAATATGTTGTTCATGTTAACTGCATGCTTTTTTTGTTTTTATGGTTTGTTTTTGTTTTTGTTTTTCCCTTAATCACTATATTTGAAAGTTTTGTTAAAGGGATAGATAGTATAATGACTCTATAATTAAATTCCTTGACATTTTTCATGTCTGCTCACTTAGTTGTGTAATGAAGAATTAGAACAATATTTTATCTAAAATATTAATTTAGTCAGTGCTTTAGAATTGGTGTAAAAGAGCACATAGCATCTCAGGAAAAAAAAAAACTTACATGAAAGTTGTAAGTCTGGTGTCTGTAGCCAGTGAAATACTGCAAAACCAAGTTCACAAACACATACTTCTTTTTTGAACAGCTGTTCAGTTTGACTGTGCCTGCCCTCCTTTTATTTACATATGTTGCAGTTATTTGAAAGATGCTATTCTTCATATAAATACTGATATTAGTATGCAAACTAGTATGTTCAGGTGTAAATAAGTCCTCACTATTTGACATTATCACTTTCTTTGTCTTCCAGTCAGAGTTAGAAGGAGCTGCAAATCTTAAACTAGAAATAATGAATAGATTAAAACAGCTGTTCCTGAACAGCCCACTTGGCTGTTTTCCCTTTCATTAAATTCATTGAATTTCAGTTAGAAAGATAGATAGATAGATAGATAGATAGATAGATAGATAGGATTGATTGATCAATTGATCGATCTATATATGATATGGAACACTTCTCTTTTTGCAAAGGTTTATGGTAACTTAATGAATATAAATTTATTTAATTTCAAAAGAAAATAAAGAAATATGGGACTTTTGATATTTGATTGAAACAGAGCTATTGAGACAGTGAGTTGTCCATATTCAGTTTAGTCTAGTGAGACAGGTTTTCAAAATTTGTTTTTACCCAAGTTGTCTACTGCATCTGAAGGTATATTCTGAATGTCATAAGCCAGAAAAACTTTCCAGTATGAGTGACATACTGGGATAAAAGAAGAAACAAAAATCAAGAGCTCTTTGCTGTTTTCATTAATCTACAAAAGGAAGCATGGAGCTAGAGGTGAAGTCAACAGCTCTTTCAGCTCAATGTCAAAAGTAAGATTTTCAGTCATCAAAATTTCAGTGAATATCACGAGTAGGGTGGCTCAGTGGAAAGAGTGGTTTTGGGTCTGAAAAGGAGGGCAGAGATTACTCGTCACTCACCAAGGCGATTGGCTCCGGGGCAGATGTGTTCTGCAGCAGAGTGGGGGATCGTGATGTACATGGGGTTTCCCGCATCGAGGCACCTCAAGGCAGCTGAGGGAGCCATCAGCACCTGGCAGCCCTCATGAGAGCAGCTGGTGAGGCTTGGGCAGGGCCAGGAGTGGTGGCGGCCACCCCCTCACATACTAAGGAGGTCCCTGGGAAGCGAGTAGGCAGGGCCCAGCCACCTTCCCAGCTCCTGAAGTGAAGTGACCTTTCTTTGTGGTAATGGGTTGTGTTAGGTGTGGGTGTGGTGGTTTTTTGTTTTTTTTTCTGCCAACTTGTTTAGATTCACCAATGGTTCACAAACAGTCAAAAGCCATTGCTGCTGCCGCTAGCAGGAGTGTGTTGATCCAGACAGAACCCCCCAAGAAGCACGCAGCTGTCCAGGCCACTGGCTGCAGGGAGTGTCTGAGCCTGGTGTTAGTACTGGAGGACAGTGCAAAAGACACCTGTGTGCAGTGTGAACAGGTGAATGATCTGCTCTGTCTAGTGGCAGATCTTAAGGAAGAAGTGGAAAGGCTAAGGAGTATTAGGGAGAGAGAAAGAAAAATAGACTGGTGGAGTTACATACTTCCAACCCTGAGAGAAGCTCAACAGGAGTGAGAGAAGACCCACCCCTCTTGCCATCAGGCAGAAGGAGGACATCTAGTAGATGGGGAGGGAGGGAAATGGGTCCCTGCTCGGGGAGGTAGAAGGATCCCCTCCCAGCTCCCATCGCCTTCCCAGGTGCCCTTACAGTATAGGTATGAGGCCCTGGATCTAGAGGGTCAGGCAGAAGACACTAGAAAAAAAAAGTCTGTCTGGAGAGTCTCCCAGTTGCACTCCGTGTATCAGATGGATCACAACCTCAGGTATTAAGAAGAAAAGAAGGGTAGTTGTAGTAGGTGACTCCCTTCTGAGGGGAACTGAGGGCCCTGTATACTGACCGGACCCATCCCACAGGGAAGTCCGCTGCCTCCCTGAGGCCTGGGTAAGGGATATTACCAGGAGACTCCCTGAACTAGTTCAGCCCTCTGATTATTACCCACTGCTGGTTGTCCAGATTGGCAGTGACAAGGTTGATAAGAGAGGTACCAGGGCAACTAAAAAGGACTTCAAGGTTCTGGGCCAGTTGGTTCATGGGTCAGCAGCACAGGTGGTGTTCTGCTCAATTCCTTCAGTAGCAGGGATGAATGATAAAAAGAACACAAAAATCCATGTTATCAATAAGTAGCTTAAGGACTGGTGCCATCAGTGGAGTTTTGGTTTTCTTGATCATGGGGCAATTTTTATGGCACCAGGCCTGCTAGAGTGAGATGGGCTTCATCTATCTAGAAAGGGTAAAAGGATTCTAGCCCATGAATTGGCAGGACCCATTGAGAGGGCTTTAAACTAGGTTTGAAGGGGGATAGGGATGAAACCAGGCTCTCCAGAGATGAGCCTAGGGGTAGTAAATCAGAGTTGGCGTAAAATCAGCAGCCCAGCTGAAGCGTATGTATACTAATGCACACAGTATGGGCAACAAATGAGAGGAGCTGGAAGCCACTGTGTGGCAGGAAACCTACGACATAGTCACCATCATGGCAATGTGGTGGGATGACTCACATGACTGGAGTGCTGTAGTGGATGGCTACATGCTTTTCAAAAGAGACAGGCAAGATAGGAGAGGTGGAGGGGTGGCTCTGTATATTAGGGAGTCTCTTGACTCTATAGAACTTGAGGTTAGTGACAATAAGATTGAGTGCCTATGGGTAAGAACCAGGAGGAAGGCCAACAAGGCCGACATTCTGGTGGGATTATGTTATAGACCACCTAACCAGGATGAAGAGGTGGATGAATTATTTTATAAGCAGCTGGCGGATGTTTCAAGATTGCCAGCCCTTGTTCTTGTAGGGGACTTTAACCTGCCAGATGTATGCCGGAAACTCAACACAGCAGAGAAGAGGCAGTCTAAGAGGTTCTTGGAGTGTATGGAGGATAGCTTCTTGTCGCAGCTGGTGAGTGAGCCTACCAGGGGTGAGGCAACGCTAGATTTGCTGCTTACAAACAGAGAAGAGCTGGTGGGAGATGTGGTGGTCGGAGGCCATCTGGGGTACAGTGTCCATGAAATGATACAGTTTTCAATACTCAGCGAAACGAGGGGCACCAACGAAACCTCTACCATGGACTTCCAGAGGGCAGACTTTGGCCTGTTCAGGATGCTGATTCAGAGAGTACCTTGGGAAACAGCCCTTAAAAACGAAGGGGTCCAGGAAGAGTGGACATACTTCAAGAAAGAAATCTTGAAGG
>VXAL01006660.1:182515-261215 GCA_013399475.1 Chauna torquata | reverse complement strand
TATATATATATTTAAAGAAAAAAGAAACTGAAACAAAAATTCCTGCCCCTAATAAAGCAACTTATATCTGCAAATGTTATATTTTACTGTAGTATTGTAGGTATATAGCACTGTTCATTTTTATGGGCATTTCTACAGTAGTTTTTCTTACAGATATACTCTAGTGTACAATCAATATATCAGGTCTTTAGGAAGTGCAAGGAACTAAAGGATTGATTCTGATACCAGATATCTGGGTTACATGTGGTAGTTGGTACTGAAATAGATTTTAAGTTTCTTAGCATAGATGGTGTGAGATAAAAGCAAGATTAGGCATACACCAGTAAAACCAAAGATGCGCACCTTCGCTATTAGGCTACATTTCGCATGTTTTCACGAGATGCACTGCAGGAAGTGTACCTTGCTGCTAGAAGGAGCAAAGGCTGTGGGACTGGCCGCAGCTTCACTGCAGTCGACTGCTCTCTGCGGTGGGCTTCACCCTGCGTGTGTTGCAGCCTGAGGCCACCCACCAGCCCTCTCCTGCTCCTGCCCGGGTGCTTCAGTCCAGCACAAGCCTCTGCTGCCAGCCCAGGCTTGCCTGCATGTAGGAATAGCATGCAAGAGGTGTGCTGGGATCCCATCCTGGGGATGCATCACATACAGCCCCTGTGATTACACAGGCTGCAGGAGCAGCCTCCCCGAACACCACAAGTAAGTGCTCATACATGCAGTGGGGTCAGGATCAGATGCTGTGGGCTGGCTCCCACAAACAGTAACTGGTTGCAAGGGTGGTGCTGGCAGTAGGCTTGCACTGGGTGATCTGGAGGGGAATAGCTCTGCTGTGTTAGCCTTAGGATGTTTTCATATTTGAGTCGCCCTGATCAGCAGAGCCTTTATTAAGGAAGAGATTGCCTGGACTTAAATAAATAAAATGGGGGGGGACGACAACCTAACCTCCACAAGTGAGGAGACCGAACCTGGCACTTACCGCTGAGTCTGATGTTATTCTCTGTACTCCAGCAGTGCAGCAGTTGTAGGTTGCCTGACTCCTCAGACATGGGCTTCTGCAAGGCCAGATCCAAAGCAGGGAGCCACTACAAACATGCCTAGTCCCAAACCTAAAGAGAAAAAGAGCTAGATTTTCTGTGTTTAGAGTCAGTTAGGTCTAAAAAACCTCAGCAGTGCTCCAGAAAATGCTTTTACACTCCCATTTTACTGAGCCCTTGGATGAGGCATATTGCAGTTCAGGAGTTATCAAAAAGCCACAGTGTGTGTGAGTTGCAGAGAAGGAGTCAAGAGTCGCAGTACTTTGCTCTAAACAGCATCAGTAAAGGAGGCACAAGATGTCTGGGATGGGTCAATGTCTATCGCTTATAGCTGTCAAGAAAACATATTTGAGTTTCGCTAATGGGAGCTGACATCTCACAGAGTCAGACATACATAGAGGACTTACAGCAAAGGACTGATGTTTCCCCATGTCCTTGGGAAGCAAAATTCCTGTCATTTTCCATTGAATAGTCTTCTGCTACTTGTCAGCCAAAATGCACACCTATGTTGCTCCTGATTTTTATTAGGAAGCCGAACAGGTTTGTTGTTGTTGTTGTTGTTTTTGTTTGTTTGTTTGTTTGTTTTTCAAAACAAAAATCCTCCAACCCTCCATTGTCTTGCCTACATGCCACAATCTAATCAATACCTACCTCCATCTGAGCATCCCACCATCTCTCTCACATGGTGCTGAAAAGCCCTGGAACAATGGATTACCAGAGAAGGCTATTTTCTACTTTGGAAGCAAAAATTAACAATCTTGGCATTCTATTTTTAAATAATAAATAGAAAATATTTATTTTACAGCATTTTCAAGATCATTTTGACAAAAAGGCAGTTTTCATTAAGCTTTTGATGGACCAAAAGAAAGAACTTTTACAGGAAGCTTCATAGCTCATACAACTACATACACAAGGTGAGTTCTTGCTCTTTAGATATATCTACGTATGTGTATGTTTCCAGTTTTAACAATTACAAACTAAAAGCTAATATATTGAATTTCAAGAAAACTCCTACTCATGATATAGTTACATTGCAGTAATAAATTCAGTGCTTAATATGTTCAAAACAGACAGATATGAAAACCATAGTACCTTGCCATGTTGCTTCTCCCCATCTATATGAGCCTGTTATGTTTCTTTTTCTCAACTATATCATTTCTTCAAAGGTTGGCTTCCTATTACTAGCCCTGTGCTACTGACAACATATGTTTTTGGAAAAAGCATGAGAAATCTTATACTAAGATTATAAGAATATAGAATTAATTGCCAGTGCAGTGATCAGCAAAGAAAATATGGCATTTTTCTCATTGCTTTCATGAGTAATCAGCATTAAAAAAAAAAAAAAAAAGAAATAACAAATCTCCCCCTGAAAGCCCCAAGCAGACAAAAATCAACCAACTGCCCCTCAGGTGGCTTTAGTTCATAATAAAGTAGAGACATCAATCTACTGACAAAGACATAACTGTGCCTTTGGGCAAAGTCATTTCATGCCTTCCACTCAGGGATGATGACAGCAAATGGCCACTAGTCATGTTGAAAGGAGCAAACATCGTGAAAAGAGGATGAGGAAAAAAAACTCCATCCCATTTTGAGCACCAGACAAATCTCCCAGTACCACTAACACATAACTAGATCAAAATAAAGGTATTTGGATATTAAGACAAAAATTGATGACTGGCAGCAGGACTTCTTAAAATCCAGGTGAAAAGAAGGAAAATGAGTAGAAATATGATTAATTCAGGAAAAAAAAAACTGATAGAATATTCACGACAAGCACGGTTAAAAAATATTCCTTAAAAATATCTTTGGAAATTAAGTGTAGAAACATGGGACAGATCCTCAGCTAAATTCAAGAGCACAATCATAGTTCATAGCAACCAAAATCCTGTCCTGAGTATATGTAATATGCACATTTATAAACTGGGTAATAATAAGTATAATTAAGTTCAAGCCACAGCAGTTAGATCTGCACTTTCAACATACCAGCCATTAGGGAGCTTTGGATTAGGTCCATCTCTAGGAAATATATGAATGATAGAGGAGGAATGAATGACAGAGTACAGCTGCCTAGAAGTGACCTTTAAGATACAAGATTGTATATTTAATAGAAGTGAGAGTGTATAGAAGGAGCACAAAACTGAATGACCATAATAAAGAGATTAAAAGAGTGGTTTAGAACAAACCCTTGGAATTTATGCACACATTAAGCACTGGTGAAAGTTCCTGTCCAGACATGATTTTATTTTTAATTATCTGAAGCAACAGAAATATTTTAAGTACTCTTCCTGCCTTGCCCTTATAGACTTATAATGGTAATTGCAAGATTCCTAAAACAGATATTTTTTCTTTCTGTTTTCATTTTTTTCTTTGTTAACCACACTTGCTGCAAACACATACAGTAACAAGGTCTCAATGCACTGCTTATTAATACCATAGGTCTACTTCATAAAATATCTGCAAAATAAAGCACCCGATTATAAGGGTAACAACTGTCTCAGCTCGTATATGAAAAAAATGTTAGCACAGCATACAAACTTCCAAAGATCTATTGAATATTTGTAACAATGTGATATAAAACATGATTGAAACATAAAAATATTCATAGTATATTTATAAGACAATCTTCCAGTGGTAGTTATTGGACATTACATTTCACACGTACTGTACACACGCATACAGAGACACAAAAGTACGCTCACTTTTGCTTCGAGACTGACTCTATAACCCCCAATAAAGAACTGCCTTACTTTCAGAGTAATAGTTGTTGTTCTAAGTATACAGCTATTTTCCAATGCATTTGATTCCAAAGTAACACAAAGAAATGATGCAGTCACATGGCAAATACGTTGTATTATGAAAAGTTAGTCAATAAATATTGTTCTGCTACAGTAAAAGTTGTGTAACAGTTTAGCCAACATGGTTTGCAATCGTATACAAAAGGGCAGTTTGTCTAAGTCCTTATCATATTACAAGTACTACAGCAAGGGCTTTCAACAGAAACCTCTCAAGCCTTGGTAATATTCCTCACTCTGTTCAAAATCAGCCTTAAAAGAAGCCCAGATCCCCCAAAAAGCAGACTAGTATGCAGAACAAATTGTTCCAACAAAAGTCTTTAAGAGCCATGTGCTTTCACATTATCTCAGCTCCCCTCTCCCCAATATGTTATGCATTTATACCACCTGCAGAAACCAGAAAAAATGATTTATGCATATATGTCTTGTATACAAGTAGCTTCATTTGTCCTCACCGCAGTCTGCCCTTCCAGCTCCTGAACCTGTTGGTGCTGTAGCAGGCAGGCTGTAGTCATGAGACGTGCTGGGGACTTCTCCCAGGTCACACTTCCCAGAGTCATTTTCAAGCAATGCCAAGAGAGGGTGTGACAAAGTGTGATTTTTTTTTTCTGTATGTTTTTTCATTTTTTTGCTATAGAAATTGTCTATTGGGTTTGTGCTTTGTTTTTCCTGTCCTTTTCTCAAAGTACAATATTTTTAACAGTTAGAGAATTTTGAGCCCTCAGAATAGATTTTTTTTCTTTTTCTTTATTTTTATTCTTTAAGTGCAGGATAAAGTTTTTCCCCTGTCATATGTGACTTTGCTCTCTGCTCTCTCTCCGCCACCCCTGGGGGATACTTCTCCCCGGGACCGAACAGCGGGCAGCTGCCAAAGTCCTTCTCGTCACGTCTCTCGCAGCGTCCGCGCTCTACAGGGTGGACGAGCTTTGCTTATAATCCCTCAGGATGACAGAGGCATAGGTCATGTCTGGGGGGGTGCAGAGCACCGACTCCGACACGGGGGAGCTGGGCACAGAGCTGCCCGAAGCCACTGAATCCCGGAAAGGGGACGGGGGCGTCAGCGCTGGCGAGTCTTCCAGGGTGAGCTTGCTGGTGTCCGGCTCCTCCTCCTCCTCCTCCTCCGGGTTCTTCTCGTAGACATATCCCTGAATGAGCTTCAGCTTCTCACTCTCCGCTTCCTCAGACGGGGGAGACAGGGGCTCCCCGCTGAAAGCAGCTGCCTGCAGAGGTGGCAGGGGCGGCTGCTGGGGTGGCCGCACGCCGTTCCCCGAGCCGGGCACGGGGAGCACGGCGTTGAAGTCGGGGATGCCAGTGGCCAGCTTGTTGACCACCCCTTGCAGCTGCTCCATGAGAGAGCGGGGCTGCAGGGGCAGGGTCTTGGGGGACTGCTCGGGCAAGAAGAGGTGGGTGTCCTCCGCCGTGGTCTGCAGCGGGGGGGTCGTCGCCACCCGCCTGTGCACCACCATGGAGGGGCTGCCGGGCTGGTTGAGGCGGACAGGGTCTCTCTCTTCTTCCTCCACTACATTGTACAGAGTCTTGCTGCTGATGTCGGTAAAAGTCAGGCTCTTGCTTTGGCCGTGGTAGCTTTTAGTGAGGGGTTTGATCACGGCTGTCTGATTGCACCCTGTCTCCTGGCTCTTCACATGCACTGAGAGTCTGTGCCACATGTGCTCGCCCTTGGGGGCTTGTCTTCCACCTGGTTCAGACCATGACACAGACTTTCCATTAGAACTATGAATAAAATAAAGACGGGTTTATTTGCATTTACTTTACGCAGACACAGGCAGTGTAACAAACAAGCCTACATAAATACTGATTGCTTTGCCTCATTAATAAGCCTCCCTCCCTCCCCGCCAGTTCTTCATGTCCTCCTAGAAATACTACAGAAGGAAACAACAGCATCTTTTAACAGCAGCAATTACAGCAATTTTCATCCAAAGGCAATTACTCCGCACTGGTTATGTGTCCCACAGCCACCCTGGAAAGCCCAGCCCACAGGAAGGGCTCTGGGAAGACTGGCTGTGGTTTGAGGACCCTTAGCCATTTCTTTTTTTATCTAGGTTTGCTCACTGCACCTTGCAGGGGGAAGAGAAAAAGAAAAATAACATCACAGAATGAGCTTTAATTAAGCCTGGTTTATAGCTTAAAAGAAACATTTCCAAACTGCTGGAAGAAAACCAACCCACAACCTTAGCCTTCGGCCCTCTGGATAGCAGGAGGACACATTAATAACCTCTCCTTTTCTTTTTATTCCCTGCCCCCCCATCACACTTAGGAACACGTTAGCTATTACAGAAATGACGGGCCTCCTTCAGGTAGGAGGCAGAAGCGTGCCCAGCTCCTCTGCCTGCCCAGCCCATCTGTCAGCCCTATCTCGCCTTCCAAACGAAGCCCCAGACAGTGCTCCCTGCCTGGGGACATGCTGTCACTGCAGGGACCACTCGCTAGCAGTCAGGACAGACAGAACATAGTTTTTCCCCAGTGACCATCATTTACAAACCGGGATAAAACGCTGGGACTGAAAGCAGTTGGTTTGTGTAGGCGGAGTAACAAGCAGCAGCACGATCATAGTGAGTCGAACCCTCCGATTCCTCATGTGGGCTGGATCCCAGCATTTGGGTGTTTGGCTGAGGGACAACCTGAGGGTCTGGTCCTTAACTGAGGAATGACGGTGCTTTTACATCTCCCTGAACCTTGCAGAGAGCAGCACTCAAAGCAGAGTGATATCTCATTAGTGGTTGGTGGGATAGGGAGCTTAGCTGTGCTTCAGAGGACCAAGCAATTGTTTAATTGCAGGCCAGGCAGCAGAGATCATTCAGAAATTATAATATGCATTACCCGGGTGGAAACCAAAGACTAGAGAGAAATTCTGAGATTATTTGTACAAAGCAGCCTTATCTCAGGGTTTCATCCCTCAGGGGGCAGAAATAAACAAAGGATTAAATTTCAGGCCCTGTGATTGCAGTGCAGGTGGGAGGCAATCTGGGTGGGAGGCTGGCAGAGCAGTGCTGCCTCGTGGTGCCGCACACACCAGGGGAGATCATTTCCCTTACATACAGCCTGCAATATTGTTCTTGAGTATTTAGCTTTTTCCTGCTCAGACTCCTGCACTTGTCTTTCTCAGGGAGTAAATAGTTACCCGTTGAATTTTGTAAAAATATTATTGGCTAACTTTGTGGTAACTGGGAGAAATATGAGCAGTAAATATACCTAGAGAAAAAGAGAATTTGAGCTGGATCCAAGCTGTGAAGTTCATTTCCAGCTCCAGATTCTGGACCTGTGACTCACCACCCTGGTGGGAATTGGCTCATGAGAACAGGCCAATCTAAAAAATTCATAACTCCTCAAAGCATGTAGCTGGTAGGACCTGGAGATGTTTGGATTTAGAGCTTTAACCTGGAGAAAAACAAAATAGCCAAGTTCCCAGCTGAAGGATGAAACCTCTTTATAGTGATTAATGAAAAGATAAGAATGAAGGTTTAGAAGCACTCCAGCATTGATCAAAATGAGCTGTGGTATGACGTTTTTTTGAAGTGCTATCAAGATAAGCAAATGAATATAATTGAAATGAAAAGTTTTTAAAATAATATTTTAACACACCAAGATTTACAAACTCTTCACACAAACACACATTTTGTCTGCTTTGAGTTCTAAACAAGTCTCTTCTTGTGGTGAGGAAAATAAGTCAAGCGTTCTCATATTATATTATTGCTGATGCTATAGTTTATAAACACTACAAAGGGCTTTTCTGGAAAAACATCATAATTATCTGCTGTCTCTTATGCTAAGTCCACTTCTGCATCATTTACTTCTTCATATCTAGCTCTGGTGCATCATCTCACTTTCGAATCCTTCCTCACACCATCTGTTTAGTATCTATCTCACTTTGTTCCCAAGATTTTGTATTTTACATCAAAGGCAAGCGCTGTTATTTTAAGGAACTCACTACCTCTGTCTTCAGATCTACCTCCTATTCAGTTCATTTTCCTCCCCCTCACTCTCAAATTCTGCTCTTCTGACTTCTTTCTTCTGTAGCTCTCTCCATAATGTACTTAATTGAGTCCAAGTCAACAGCTGTACTTAAATCAAACTGTGCTAGGACTGAAATACCCACATGTGAACAAACAACTTAATCAGGTTTCCTCTGTTACCAGCTTGCTCTACAGGGAAAGCTGGTGCTGCTGAAGTGCCTTGCCTCCACCTGCCTTGTGACAAATAGCAATAGAGCCCCAGTGGCTCTCCATGGGGTCATTCAGGCAATTTTCACTGGGAAAACATTTTTCTATTACCATTCTCCTCAGTCTCTCGTTCCAGCTCTTTCCCTCAACTTGCTCTGCTTGCTGTGTCCATGCACCACGAGCTTGTTCATGAGTCGTGTTTGGGACAGAGTCATCAGACTGTCATGGAAGTACATGGGCTTTGTCTTGCTGGTCAGCTGGCAGGCAGTCACGCCGAGACTGACGCATTCAGGTAGAATTAACAATTAACATGCAAGAAAAACGCTTGTTGTCCTGAAACAAAGACTAGTCACCTTGAATGGCATTATTTGACACTGAGGCAAAAAGTAAGGATGGCACTGGAAAAGCTCAGACCAGAAGTGAGTATTGGCTGGACAGGAATCAACTCACCTGTGCAAAGTGATGATGACAATCCTGACTGCATGGTCACCATTTGCTAAGTCATTGTCACTCTTTTTTTGAAGGACATATCAATGGGAGAAGGTAAAAATCAAAATTATCTGTCTCATATAATGGGGGAAAGGATGCTTTTCCAATAAAGGCAGGGGAGAGCTCCAAGCAGGATCATGGCTGGGTTATTGAAAACATAATACTCCATGTCCAGTGATGAGCTAAAAACTGGTGTCTTCTTGCTTTTATCAATATGACAGTTATCCATTTCATGTCCAGCATGTATTTATTTGCCTTTGTTAACTTTCTTTCTCCATTATACGATTTTCTACCGGGTTTAGACTTCACACGATGCCTGGAAGTGAACTCCTTGAAGTCTCATGGGACACTAAGGTTTATAGTTGTGTCTACCTAGTGTAACATTCCAAGTACCGTTTCTTCAAATCTTTGCATCTAGCCTAGATGTCCAGACAGGTCCTTGGATATCCTATTAATGCATAAGATAGGCTTGGTTTTGCTGTATAGGCAAGGCCATACACGTTATTTAGCTGCTGTTTCTCAACTTTCATCATAGCTTTGTCTAGAGCTTTTGTATTTTAGGGGGATAGGCACAAATACATTTCTTGTGTGAGTTTTATTAGGTATGTGAGTTCCATGAACAAATCCATTGCTATTTTTTCTCGGTAATTCAAAGTGTTGTTTTTAATACATATATCAATCTTTACAATGTTTTCTCTGCATGACTCTGGGCTAGTCACTTTCAGATATTTTCAGCTGATGATTATAGACACTAAACAAGCCAGAAAACAATTTCAGACCTTAACAGTCACTTGTAGAAAGTCTTTAAAAGAACTGGTGTGCCCAAATCTGAAACAACGATCCAAAATATCCCTACTCAGCCATTCCTCAGCTGAGGACATTCCTACAGCTTCTTAGGTGGCTCACTCTTTGTTGTTAAGGGTTTCCAGCTGCCCAAAATCTTGCTCGTGCTTGTGATTAGGACTGTCTCAGACTCAAGTCCAGTCACAGGCAAAGAGGAGAGTCCTGCTCCTACCAGAGTCTGGGGGATCTGACCTTGTTGGCTTCCTTGGAGCAAAGTCTGAGAACCTCACAACAGGTGGTTCCTCCTCATAAAGTACAGTCCTGAAGAAGTCTTCCTTCAGACACTGGATATCAAAGGTTTCTTTATATTTTAGAGACTGAATGCTCCTGAGATAGAAGACGGTTGCCCCATCTCTGAGAGCCAGTGGTCTAAGGTAATCTAGCCTGTGCTACTCTCTGATCCTATTGCTTCTCCCCAGTGAAGCTATAGCCTGAGACCAAGAGCATAGAGAATTAGGTGAACTTTCCATCACGTGTGCCTGAACCTTTGTCTCTTTTGCCTTGAACATTTTATGCATAAAAATCCTCAAATGACACTGTATGAAGGAGTTAAACAGAGTCATATTCTCAGGTTGCTTTGATGAGGTTAACTTTAGGAACACGCGTATCAGGAAATGGCTCCTCATCTGATGTAGTGTTTGTCTCTGCCAGAGTGAAACAGCTGGGGATGCAATCAGGCACAGTGCTTGAGAAAGAAAAGGAAGGGACATTTCTGGATCTGTTAGACTTCATTCCATGTTTTCTTTTGGGATACCAGACGTATGGTTAGTTACCTTT
Source organism: Chauna torquata (assembly GCA_013399475.1). Lineage (NCBI taxonomy): Eukaryota > Metazoa > Chordata > Aves > Anseriformes > Anhimidae > Chauna > Chauna torquata. Next base: position 251,111 of record VXAL01006660.1, on the reverse strand, counting down.
AGGGGGCAGATATATGATTGCTTTTTTAAAGCAGCAGTGGCAATTAACCAGCAGAAAAGGTTACAGAAGAAGTGATATGTTCCCCTTCTTTCACTGTCAGACTGATGCTTTGGCCAAACCTACCTTCTGATAATCACTACAGTAACTGAAATGCCACAGCTGGTAGGAGCATTGGGATAACCTAGTGGTCCCTTCTATGAAAATAAAATTTTAGGAATAAACATTAAATGCAACCTGAGAAGGTGCTATCAATTTTGTCAACAAAAATTAGGTCCAAACCAAACCCTAAACTATCTGGTCAGCAACCAGATGAGGTCAGTGTCAGCTGCTGCCCTTTCAACAAATGATGCCCTCACCTTCACAGGGTGGGGCACGATTACCAGACACCTGAAAACTGTGCTCCAAAAAGCAGCACATACAGGCTTGTCCCTGCACACTCACACAGAGATGGCTAGCTTTTGGAAACAGCAGGGAAGCAGAGCAAAAGAACAGCCCTGTTCAAAAGCTGTGTGTGGGACAAGCCTTCCTCAGCCCAAAGAGCAGCTGCTGATGGATGCCCTCCTAGGCAGGAGAACTGCACTGCCTACAGAAAGGCAGGTAGCCATCGACAAGCTTGCTTCAACTCTGCAGCCATGTAAGGAGCAGTAATGAGCCTGAGCCGAGCTCTGTCCCACTGCAGCCTCGCTGCTCCCAGGACCCAAGCTAACTGTTTTAAAATTTAAGGCTAGTACCTGCACTGCAGCACATTGCAGGTGTTTTGCTTCTGTCTCCAAGGTCTCTTCCATCATAGCATCCACTGCAGTAGGGCCAGTGTGGCATGAAATTTGTCTAAGGGAGTGAACTGGCTTTCATCCATGTTAGGGATATCTCCCTGTGCTAAGGAGGACCCTCTCCTCAGGGCCTTTCAGCCAGCGGCAGCAGTCAGCCCTGCCACTCATTAGCGGAGGAGGGCACATTGGTTAACGTGTTCCTGCAGGCCTGATTTTTAAAGCATTGCTTCTAGGGGCTCATCTCTTTTACTAAACCAAGTTTAACCTCTGCGTGGCTCACCCAAGAGTGAGGGACCCATTACCCTCCCACCACACTCCCAATCTGGTGTATGCTCAGGTTTTTTGCCTGATAAGCATGACTTTTTATCACCTAAAAGAAAAAAAAAAATTCAGAAAACAATTTCAGCTTTAGTCCATTTACAATGTAATCTCTACGTCAGTGATAAGAAGATCTTACAACAGTTCTCACAGTGTGACTCCAACTCTTTCTGTAGTGCTGTATAATTAGAGCAAAGTTAAACCTCCCACTGGTGTTTCTGGAAATTTAAATTACTGAACTGCTCTTTGTCGCTCCCTTCCCTTTTTTTTAGGACAAAACAAATTGCTTACCTTGCATATGGGACACAATGTTCTATGTAAATTAGAGATCTGCTTTAGATGTATGATGGAAGCAGCTACACAAGAAGCAGGTATACACAAACTGCAGGAAAACATAACGCTGTCAGTCTGTACCAGAGGGGCAGGGCCTGATGAGACCTGGGCTTGTGGTGGGTGAGCACAAGCCCAGAGCTGCCTTTCTAACCCCCTGCCTTGCTACCGGCTTGGGTCAAGTAAATCTAACCTAGTTATTCCTTCTTTAGGTACTCGGCTGCAAAAGGTAAGTGCTACTTTAACCTGACTTACACATAGGCTTTCTAATGTACACGACCCAACTGACAACTGCTTTTTTGCTGATTTTTTTTTTTTTTTTTAATTTAAATTGTAATATGCAGACTGTGAAGTGGATGTAGTGGCTATGCCTAGCCTGAGTACACCGTGATGTGATCCCAGTTCCCATCCACAGGGTCCCCAGGTTGGGCTCGCACCCCTGGGGCCAGCTCAGAGGGTGCCAGGGCTCCCCCTGCCCCACCTCTGAGCCCCGGTCACCCAGATGGGAAAGTAGGAGCCACGAGTGGGGCTGCACGATTTGCGCTCGTGCTACCACAGACCAGGGACACTGCTAGGCTCATACCTGCTCATACCAGGGCAGGGGAATACTCCCAAGTCCAGCAGCTCACATATAGCCAATTATCCCCAAATAAATAGATTAATTTACTTTGGCACTTCATGCCTGCATGGGCACTTTTATACAACGGTAAATACTAGGGGGGTGAGGCAGATGCTGAGCGCAATGCTTCAACGTAGATGAAGAGCTACAACTTTAGTATGTATCACAGATCTTACTTACCTAGCTCAAAAAAGGGATGAGAATAATTCACTGATAATGTCAATGAAGGGCTGACTACTAATTTTAATTACTACTTTTAATTTTTAGTATCATCTGAAATGCAGAAGCTATGTCACATTTCAGTCATCCATATAATTATTAGCGATGAAACTTTTGGTTCATCAGTGTGTTTTGTTATACCAAAATGATTAAAAATAAGTTACTGCAAATAATTTGGAGAAATATATTTGCAGAGCTTGCAAACTGCTTGTGATTTGTTAGCTCTGACATTATGAAAATGTCCCCAAATTGCGAAGCAGTGTTGCAGATTGCAAACTCTTCATTAAGTATTTTGAAAAGAATAACAAATAGCTACTAATGTGCTGCTTGGAGAAAACAACTTATTCTAATAGATAATACAAAGTTCAGGATAATGAACAGTTTGTCCCAAACAGCAGGCAAATTCTTCCATTGTTCAAGAAATGAAGATCAAAAACCTGCAAATCAAAGTGAAATTGAAGAGTGCTCTTACTATTGGAAAAAAAAAATTGAAATCTGTTTATTTTATTGTTGTTGATAAGAGAAAAACAGCAAGTCTTCAGAATGAATACATACTACTGGATGACCTTTGTAATTTTTTTAACAATTTCAAAGTTAGTGTACAAGAAATGCATGGTGTAAATCATCATAGATCCTCTGATATCAATGGAGAAGCACATCTGTACTATCTGAAGATGTGCCTCATGCTGTACATTTGAATAAATGTATACAGCAGTGCAGTCATTGACAATACCTGAACTGAAACATGTTGTCAGACAGGCTTGAAAAGGAACACAGCTAATACTACCTGAAAACTGAAAATTACTGTTGAGCAAAGTAACCTGGAAAGCTTAGGAATACAGGAAGAAAATGATAGAATTACATTAATTTAGGATAAATGTAGCCAGGCACAACTAAGACAAAATAGCCTGTAGGATAGGAAGGCTGTGAAGACCAATGACCTTCAAAAACATTCCTTCAAAAGAAGTATTGCAGAAAAAGATCTAGAGCTGCTGTTGAATAAGAAATTAATAGGTTTTGAATACAATAAAGCCACAAAATAGCTAATAATTTTGTGTTCCCCACTCAAAAGCACCACACCACGGTACAGAGATTCCTTTAGGAATTTATAGGAAAGACCATTCCTATAAATGCAGATTAATATTAATTAAGATGATGGCAGGTTTGTCCTTGCTTTCTGTAATCCCTCTGTGGTTCTGTGGGCACCACATTTTTAACCAGAAAGATTTTGACAAACTGGATGCTGTGTAGAGAACAGCAACAAAAAAACATCAGGAATAGAGAAGAGAATGCATGAGGAAAAGTTGACATAACCGAATGTATTCAGTTTGATGCAACAACCCCGTAACAGATCTCAAACATCTGAAAGGCATTAATACAGAGGATGGAAGGTATTTTACACAGCATGTAGATGCACAGCTGAGAACCCTAGATGAAATTACAAAAGTGAAAATTATTTTGAAAATCCAGAATGCTTCCTAGACAATAACTGTATTGTGACAGGAATAAATGTTGAATGGTTGCTCTGGATATTTGTTGCCAAAAATGGTGCAGCCTTGCAGTTTTGTAGCAGTAGCAGTCAATGAAGTCTTTCTCCCACCATAACTTGGCAGATTCTCTGGGATGCTCAAGAGTAAAATAAATTCCCAACAGTTTAACCAATGCTCAAAGAGCCATCACACTTGCTTTAACGTGCTGCTAGTGGTAGGGCCAGCATTTTGAATGCAAGCTTAACCGAGTTGCCACAGGAAGCTTAGTCATGAGGCACCCCATTTGTAGCATATAGCTCCCTAGTATGGTGTAGGAGACAAACCAGTGAATGAGGGCTGTGGGTTTTCTGGGTGTATCTGAAAGTTTCCATGGGAACGAATGTGCAGCTTCAGAAGAAAAAAGCCCTGAAACTCAAAGCTGATGTTTCTGAGTGTTTTAAGAAGACGATCAGTTTTTATTATTCTATATTTTCATGGTTCTGCATTTCTGGCCATCTCCGGGATCATACGGAGAGCGGGGATCAATGTTAGCACAATAACTGATGCTAAGTATTGTGTGTATCAAAACACAAGAGAGTTTGGGGCCCCTACACCAATTTGCCTGTAACTGGAAGGTGATGGAAACAATAACACCCTTGGTGATCTCTCGCATGTTGGGTCAGCAAAGCACGGTTTCCCTGGCGAAATCTAGGCTGGCTAACTGCTGCAGTCATGCTGACTGAGGCTCAGGCATGAGGCCAGGAGGTGGTGATGGGCATCCGGTGACATGACGGACACATGACTTTGTACAGCTCAGTCTGGCTGCCAGGCCACGGACAGCTCAGGCATTGGGTCTCTGGCAGAGGATGCACCCTTCCCCTGGCTGCAGTGCAGCACTGCTGGGCCTCTGAAAGCATCATTCCTGCTGGAGGGAGAGGGAAGCCTGAGGGGCAGGGGAGGGGGAAGAAGCCAAACTAGCAAGCTTCATGCTCAGCAGGTCTGAAAAGCTCAGCTGCTTTTTAAAGCCCTTCTTATCTGTGCAGCTACCACAAGTGTTTGAAGTCCCATTGACTGCTTGGAGTTGCACCAGAGGTGTTTCTCAGGAGATCATGTGGATGAGGATTTTTTTTTCCAAACTGAAAAAAAGAAATCGCAAGCATTGTCATGCAAAGAGCAGGAGCTTCAGCCTTCCCCATGCTCAGGAATTTTATTCTTTGTATCCGTGCTTTTTGAATATAATCTGTTGTTGCATTCGCCTTTCTTTGCTTCCTAATGGTTGGACACTCATTTCATCACCAATCTCTCCAGACAGACAATTAGCAATCTGTGCCCTGGGAATCTGCAGCCCTTGCTCCACACCAGAAGAGAAGGGCATATTGTTGTTGGGTGGAAGTTAATAACAAAATGTTTGTACTGCTCCTTACACTGGCTTTGCAAACTTTGCCTTTCAGGGAGGCAAATCTGGTTGCTGCCCAGGCCCTGCAAAACTGTCAGTACTGCACCAAGTATATGATGCTTCACATGTATTTCTTCTGGTCTGTGAGTCAGAGGCACAGATTTGATTGAATTCACATCATTGCTACCTGCCCACAAGTTGTGTAGCCCGTCAAAGGCAGATACAGGGCTAGGATGTTTTGTGGCTGATTAGAGGAGCTGAACAGCAGCTTGGGCTGCACAGAGACAGTGCTGCTCAGGATGCCGTGTAAGTGTCTCAGAGGCAGATTTCCACCTCGTCACTGCACAACCTTCCCTGGGGCAGGGAGCAGGAGTACTTCACATCTGCGGTTTATCAGATGGAAAAGATCATAAATCTGTCCTGGAAAACATGAGGTGAGGCCTTTCCATTTCTGCAACAGCTAGCATGTTTTCTCCGCTGGGTTTGTGTTTGCTTAAGAGAAAGCAGTATTTGCACTTTTGTTTTTGAACAGCTCAGCTTCGCTCCTGTTCACTGAATGGAGAACATTCAGAATCTGAGCATCTTTCAAAAACTGTAACAGTAAAATTTTCTCTGCTATTCTTTAAAGATATGCTAGGGCAACTGTTTGTTCCTGGGTGAGATTCTGCAGTTTTTAGTTACATGTGCCTGCATATCATTTTCCTGCTCTGTGAATGCCACCAAACCAGCGTTTTCTGTGTTCCCTCTGCTGGCTCTGCAGCAGCAGTTCACTAACAAGCACAGTTAGTGAGAGCTGTGCACAGAAAAGGTGCCTTGCCATGAGACAGCCACTAGATTTTTGTTTAAAGCGCGCAGAATAATGTCATCTCCATGCAAAACTGTAAAGAAAAAAAAAGTTGGCTAAATGGAAAAAAAGAAGATAAAATTAGTACAAAAAAAGGATGTATTTGCAAAGTTGTAAGCATTTACAAATAAAAGTGAAGGCTTTTTTTTTTAAGGTAAAAGCTGCACAAAGATTATTGAGTGTCCTCTTCATCACATCTGGACAATCAGATTAGGGCATTGTGCGAAACAGGGGACATAAGCAAATTTCCCATCTTTAATGGCATGCACCACATTTGTCCCATCGTTAGACATGATAAACCAATGAGAAAGAGAAAGCAAGGGGTAAAACCACTCTTTGTCATGCAGCTTCTCTTACACATTCACTGCAGTGTGGGATTTTTCAAAGCTGCACATGTGCCGACGGACACTGGCTGGTGGGCGAGAACTCTGGCTGCCTCTTCCTGAAGATTGAAAAGAAAAAGACACCCAGTGAGTGGTTATACACATGTGCACACATGGTGGTTATACCACTCAATAGGGTGCCTGTCCCTGACCTACGTCTAAGGTTCACTGTGGTCTTTCCCATATTTTTTCTCTTTCTTCCTTGGGCCAGTCACCTCAAACTCCATGCAGGTTTCTCCTTGGTTCCAGCATGGTATTGTGTAAAATAAGTTCTCATGGCGTTTGTCCCTGCTTTTTCTGCTGAGCCCTGATGCACTTTACAGACCAGATGGCAAGGGCTGCTGTGCATTTAGCTGTCAGCGGGAATTCTCCCCTGGTATTCTCAACACAGGGTGAAATGATGAAAAAGGAGCATCTGCCTTTCTCATCTTATCTGCAAAAGCATCACCAAATTTTTGTTGGTGGAGTTTTTAATATACACAGCTCCTGATTTTTCTCTGTGTCTCTTATTCCCACAATCTGCTTTTCTAAGCTTTTCCTTTCTTTTGATTTTTAGCTCTAGCTGAATAGTCACTAGCTTTCGTTATATGTGATTTCATTGTATGTGCTTCTTTTTTCTCATTGACACTTTGGCCTTTTTGAGGTAGACACAAAATGAACTCTCCTAGCCACTCTATCTGCAATGGTAATTCCCAAAAGGATTGCAGCTTGCAGTTTTGGACATTAATATAAGACAATTTCCACTACACTTTCTCCTCTCCCTTGCCCTGTAAAGTGGATGCAAGCTCTCATTTTATCTTCCCCGGTATCAATAAAAATATATAAACACGCGCGTGCTTTGACAAAAATGTCGGGTACTTTTGCACATGGAATGTATCAATGAATTTCTGCAAAAAAAAAGTTGTCATTGTATTGCAAACAAAATGCAAATAAAATTCAGCATTTCTCCCCGTCAAACAAACAATCATTGTGCATGCTTGGCAGACTTCTGTTTACCTCAAAACAACAGATTCATGGATGGTATGTGCACGTACTACATACTCAGTCCAGCTGCTAAGGAGCCAAAAAAAGCCATTCTTCTCACCACATACTAAAGCACAGGAGCACAGCGTGATGTACACAGAATACATGCATACCCATTTTGGAGAGGTAGATGCCTTGAGATTACTTCTGAACTATTATGAATAAAACACAAATAAGACATACTGCTGAGCAATTTTGTAAAACTACTAACTTTGAAGTCTCTAGAATAATCAAATTCCTTACCAGGTGTAATGACTTCTCTGATATTTGGCAATCTAAAGGTGATCATAATTAGGAACTTAGCTACTGTGCTTTCTCCTACAGCCTGTTGAAGTTACAGAGTTTATTAAGCTTCTGATTAAACAGAACATCCAACATTACTACAGACCTTTGCTTTTCTTCATCTATTGACAGAACAAGAGTTTTCTGCTTTCTGTGCTTGGTTTGCAAAAAGTCAGAAATTAGTAGTTTATTCAGTCACAGGAGCTAATTTTACAAAACATGTAGCAATATGTGGTTGATTATCTGAGAGAAAAATCCAGTTCTGAATGTATTTCACACATGCATGCATGCTGAATGTGCAATAGAGGGCACACAGCCACAGACAACCTTGCTCAGGGACCTTGGAAAAGGTCAAAAACTTCTGTTTCAGAGCACTTCTCTGAACATGGGTCTTTGAGAGACAACATGCTTTACCAGTTACTGTCCCTCAGAAAGCGTTACTGTCCCTCAGCTAGTGCCATATGCTGTCACTTCTGGCTTCCTTAGCTGCATCCCCTGTTTCCCACCCTGAACTTCTTTTTGTGCAGATGTATCCCCAGGGTAAGTACGGAGCATTTTGATCTCCAAGCTCTGGGCATCTATAGGTCTTGTTGTGAAAACCTCCTATGTGAAAGGAAGAAAGAAGCCTGCTTCCTTAGTCCAAAATGCTTCCTAACATTCAAAGTACAGTGAATTACTTTCTTGCTGTGGCTGCAGATGTGCTCCTCAGCCAAAATCAAACACAGATTACAGATTAATAGTATGCAACCTGCTGAACGCCTTGTCAGGTTTGCATTCCATGGGAGACTGCTTTTTGAAGTGCTGCCATGTTCCATCAAAGCAATGGTTTGCCTTTCAGTCAAGGTCGAGGGGGATCCCCATATTGTGATATACAGGGTATGCACTACAGAAATCAGCTCTAAACCTCAAGGTTTGTGTTTCAGTAGAATTTGGATTTAGATTTATAGTGAAATTTGGATTTATAGAGTTGTGGGAAATGTAGTGCATGTGTTAATTATACTTCAGTGAATTATTCTGCAATTATTAATCCTTGTCAGTTGCATAAGTACCAATAAATGTTTTTGCAGTATTCAGTTTGAAGCATCCTCATAGGCTTGCTTTGTCTTACCAGTAGTGTGTGGCAATTCTCTCTTTACTTTTTTTCATTCTATTTTTAATTATGATAGTATGTTCTCCCTTCCTCCCGGCCTTGCAGGCAGTGATAATATTTCACACACATTTCTCCGGTTAAAAAAAATTAAGTAAGCTGCCTATCTTTAAAAAATTTTGATTTTAAAGGGCCTTTTTTGGGGACTGTCTTCTAAATAATAAGTGTAATTCCTGCTGAGTCAGTGGCACTTATTTGTATCCTGAGCCAAGAGGCAGGATGGATCTTCTGTGAATTTGAATGAGGAGTTGCCATACCATAACGAAAGCGTATGAATTGCTTTCTGATGAAATCCTGGATGCAGCAACAGGGAGCCTGTCAGAGGAAGCAGGGTGACAGTGTAGAGGTTTCCTGAAGGAAGAGGAATAGTTACTTTACTTTATGTTCTTTGAGGCTGAAAAATTGTTTCTAGCCAGTTGGTCAGAACTCAGGCTAGGTAACAGGACTGTTGAAATCTGTGGTGTGGAAAGTAAAGGGTCTGACAGAAAAGTCACTTTTGCCACTGTTTTTTCTCTTAAGTGTAAATGAATCATCCCTTGAGGCAAACAGCTGTGTCAGGATTGTAGGAAAGTGTAAATTGCTATCTACAGTGTTTTCTATCTGAACAGATAGGAAACATTCACCTTCTGCCCTGGAATTACTCTCTCTGCCCATCCAGACTCTCCAAACAGACACAAATTGAATGAATCTGTCTGGCATCCAAGACAATATAAACACAGGATTCTGTGTTACCTATCATCTGAAGCCACAGTCAGAGATCCTCCACACTAAACGTTGTCCGAGCTGTAAAAAAGGCTTTCACATTTCCCATAGTCAAAAACATATCGGAAAGCATAGCCCCAGGTTTTATGCAATCTAATTTGAAATGATTGAGTATCAGTTACATTAGGAAGATAGCAAGGGGAGGGAATTCAAGAGAAGTGATAATGGCATCATGCTGATACTTACAGTGGCATGATAGCCAAGAATCATTCCCTAGTTTTTAGTAATTTATGTATAACCCTTAGCTTCAATACAGGAAGGGAGAAGCCTTGTGCCACCTGCCCTGTGGCAGACTACGGTCACAGTCTAGAGTATCCCCTGCTCCAGCATTCAGACTACCCCAAAGGGGCAGCACTGCAACAGCAGAAACTTTCCAGCCTGCTGTTTACTTCTTGACCCCCTAGCAGCCTACTTGGTGATTGGGGAGGTATGCTTACTTTGTATGTATCAGTAAAGCGCTCAACAGAACACCCATCCCAAATTCTCGTCTCTCTAAATCTAGCATCTTCCTAAGTAGAAGTGTGTTCATCTGATGTTTTTGTCCTTTAAAGTTCAGGTTTTGTGTACAGTTGTTATTGCTGGATTAAAAAAAAAAAAAGAAAGAAGAAGTAAGCCCATGTCCTTCTCCTGTGAGGAGCTGAATTTCAATACCTTTGGCAGGAGCCAGGGTCTGATAGAAGATTTCTGCTATATATGTAATTAAAGCAATAGATGAAGTTGGAAAGATAGACAGGTTTTCAGTACAAATTCATTTTTAAAACACAAGCCCTGCCTGAATTCCAAACTAAGTGAAGGTTAGAAATAATTGCTCTGAGTTTTAACTTAATTATACTAATCAACTGGTCAGTGACAGTTTTTGGAAAGAAAGAAATCATTAACAGCTGTGGAGCAGAGGGAGCTGTAAGTAGGAGGGAGGCTATATAGCCATTTGCCCTCACCAGGCAGGGTGAAGTGTGTAGGTGATTATTACCCATGCAGGACTGAGGACCAGGAGAGATATTGCAATGCATTTTCTCTGTTGAAGTATGGGCATCTGCTGAAGAGGACAGAGAAGCTGCTGGGCAGAACGTAGTCCTAGTAGGATGCTCAGAAAGACTCAGCGCAGAGCTGCACAGCAGAGGCACAGCTAAGGCTGCACTGCACTTCACCCTGGGCCAGCATGAGCCAGCTGTGTGCCCAGGGGAGCATCCAGCCCTCCCCAGCTGCTCCATCAGCCTTTCCGTGCCAGCCCTGGGTGCAATTGTTCAGTGAACTGGCAGGGAATGATGGGGACAACAAATGTGGGATGCAACTAAACCAGAAAAGGAAGGAGGGGGAAAAAAGATCAGTTGCCCACTCCACTTCACAGCATCCAGGCACTTGTCCCTGTGTAAGTGAAGGGGCAGTGTGGGGTAAAGAAGGCTTTGGATGTCATTTCTGGCTTAGGGCAGCTTAAAGCATTTGTGGATTTACAGGCTATGATAGCCCAAAGCAGCCCCAGGCAAATCTCTTGGTTATCCAGAGTGGTGGCAGGAGAGATTTCTGAGGTATGATATAAAGCTAAAGACTGAGCAATGTGTATAATGGAGGTTTCAGAGAATATGAGTAAGTAAAGGAGGAAGGACTGCTCGCTGCCTGGGGACTACAGATATCCCTGGGGCCACACTTTGCCCACACTTGGGCCTACATTTCCCACTTCTTCCCCCTTCACAAGCTCCCACAGCACACAAGCAAGCCCCCACCACACACCCACGAGTCCATGCTGTGCACACATGAGCTCTTGAGGACCCTTGTGGAGCTGCTGGCTTGCTCCTGCACACCCACGGCGTTAACCTGTCACTGGGGCACAGAAGGCGGTGGCAGCTCCCACGCATCTAATCTGCTCACTGGGCTTTTCTTGCAGTCATCTGTGCTGCTGTGCACACTTTCAAGCTCACTGCTCCTGAATCTACTCAAGGTAGATAATCCTTCATGGGAGCTCGCACAGGCTCTGGGATTTGCGTCAGGTTTTTGGTGGTGGCAGTGGTTGGTTGGTTTGGGGGTATTTTGCTGCTGGGTTTCTGGTTGGTTGGTTGGTCTGGGGGCTTTGGGATGCAGAAAAGTGGGTAATGTGGAGTAAGTTCCAGTTTCCAGACAGTCCTTGATCTCGGAATGTAAGGCTTGTAAGCCAGCCCAAACTGGATGGACTGAACCATCTGAAATGATGTAGCTTGTGCCATGAAAAGAAATGGCCGTAAGAGGACATAAAAAGAAGAATATTTTCTATGGAAGTAGAGTGGAAGTGTAAAAAAAGCTTGAGGTAAGAAAGCAATGAGAGCAGAAATTCATGGCTTTAACACACTGAGGATAAGGAAAGATTAACAGTTTACAAACACTGTGCTGGGTGGAAACGAGGAAGGTGACCTAGCTCGAAGGCAGCTCACGAAGGGGCATTTACATTGAGTCTGTGATTCTCTGGGGATATGTGGGACTGAGCAGAGTGAAACTGCAAACACCAGCAAACCATTGACTAGCAAAAAGCTGCCAGAATCAGATCGGGGGTACTTGTTTTGCAGGAGGTGAAGACCAGCTTTGACATCTCTGGCTGTGGTGCTGCAACAGAGCTAAGCTAATCTAATGGTTTGCTGCTGAAAGGGACAACTCTTGTCCCTGTTCCCCAAACCAGGGGCAGCAGGGACAGCCTCTCTGCTGCTGACTTTAATGTTTATCTGACCCTGAGGAGATGGGGCTCCAGGACAAGGCACCAGGCNAATCTTTTTTTTTTTTCCTCTGTAAGGTTAATTTTGCAAGATGGAAGAAAAACACATCCTGCACACCACAGAAGAAGAACCACAGAGCAGAGAAGAGGAAACAAGAGATAACTGAAGCAGTAAGCTTGAAATGGTAAATTGTTTATAATGCAGTAATAAGGATCCTGGAGCTTTTCATTTTCAAGTGGGCTTTGAAGTGACAAATTGTGTGATTACTTCTAGCCTGCACAATTGTTTGCTGTTTATAGTGATAATCCCTTTTAACCTGTGCTTGTCAGGTGTGGGAGGCTGAATGCCAGAGCACATATATGCTTTGAAGAATTAGCTAACTTGTTATTTCAAAATTAAATACTCTTTAATAACTCTAATGTGGAGGCAGATGTTCTATTGATACCTTGCTTTCCTTTCCAGACCGTAGTTAAAGTGGTTTCTTGGAGTCCTTTGGGAGTCTAAGAGAACATAACCTATGTTGTTGGCCACAATCATTAGTCATGCTTTGACGGTGGATGTTCTTCTACGTGGACATTAACTCTGTCATAAAGTCTGTTCTGCCAACTTCCAGACTTGGGTCTGGAAACCCCAAGAAAATACCTGATAACACTAATTTTGCCCATTCAGAGTCCTCAGGATGCAGATCTAATAACCAAGAGAACACGGTCAGATCTCTGGCCTGGATGTGAATGGTACTCCGTGCACTTGAGCCAGATGGAAAACTGTATCAGAAAATGGGTGAAAAGCACAACAAATCTCATTGGCTAAAAAAAAAAAATCAAAAAGTCAACAGGAAGTGAAGATGGAGATTTTGAAATTCCTCACTATTCCATTTACAAACTCTTAAATCACCAGGCAAAAATAGAGACAATAAAAAAAGTTGCTCCATTGCAAACAGCGGTGGGACAGGCACTTAGCAAAGGCTACATCCGGATTTTGGACTGAATAGTGCACCAGAAGGTAGCTACTGCTTTGCCACACATTGTAACCAGCACCAATCTCCACATCATCTTCTGTGTTCAATGAAAGTAAGGTGAAGGATTTAAAAATTGTGGATGACATTAAAGGTTGGAGGAGGTTGTACAGGTATTTGTAAATAAATGTGTCTGCATTTTTGAGTGTTTTATGAAAAATGAGCTTCTGCAGGTGCCTGGCTAACGTGCTGTGTCCTGTCTCTGTAACAGCTAGAATTCAGCTGATGATGATGATAAGGCACAAATGTGTGCAGGTCATGGTCTAACAAAGGCTGGTGCAATTGGCAGTGGTTTGTACTGTTGGAGCATATGTAAGCTAAGATTGCTTGGCTTTTTTTCCCAAAGTTTAGTAAAACTCCCGTTGCCAAAAATATTTGTAGCTCTGAGAGTACAATAGTGGGAGGGCTAACCTGTGCTACTGCTAGTGAGGTTTTTTTTCAAAACCTTCCCTAGGATAAGGAAGAGCATTGGAGAGCATCCTAAATTTACACTGATGACCTAAGTCAGGATAGACAGGTTTTTGTGCCTTGGTGACAGCAGGCATCATCCTGACAAAGTTGCTCCCAAACACATTGCTGATCAACTGACAAATCAATGTGTGGGCCTCTTCACACAGCAAACAAAACGAATGTGCTAGCGTCCTCCACCAAGGGCTTCAAAGATATTTCTCTAATGAAACATAGAGCAATATAGGACTGAGACTAATGCTTTATTATCTGGATTAAACCCTGCTCAGAATATTTTATTTCTAACTGTAGAAAACCATACATGCCTGACCAGAGAACTCTACAGTCCCTTAGCAGAGATGGACCATCTTCTCTCTCTAGGGTTGTGATTCAAAGGCTATGAATTACAAAGGCTTGCCAAAAATCAGGTGCTTTGCCTGCATGCATTTGCAGGATCTGCGGTTTGGCTCGCAGCATTTTGTTATATGGGGCGCTCCTGAGCTAAGGAGGTGCTCATTGCAGGCAGGTATGAGCTTGGTGGACAGAACATGAGATGCCTTTTTATGTGACTGGAAGAGGTGACATACAAGACTGCTGTCCTCTTTGTGCGCTTTTATGTGCTCACGTGTTCCCAGGCATGAAAAAGGATAAAATTAGCAGCAGTTCTGCATTTCACACTAGCAACATTGCACTGAATTGTTGGAATGAATTAAGAATATTTTTCAGACTACATCTCGACTTTAGGGGGAAAAAAAGAAACTCTATTAACTGTATATAGGTATGTATAGTGCATATATTGTTTAATAGCTTTATCATCAGCCAGAGTATCAGAGATAGAAACTGCATCCTTCAGTACCTGAATTTTTGTTCACCTTTAAATTTACTTAAAGATGTATGAAATTGCAAAGTGTCTCAGAGATCCCCACAGAAAAAACACTTGCAGAATATCCTGTGTGTTTATTCTAGCAAGTATTTGTACACGAATTGTCATATGTTCATGAAACGTCACAGCTGTATTGGCTTCTACTGAGGGGAGGTGAGTAACTGAAGCACAGGGCTGAAACATCACACCTTTGAGGATAAGAAAGAGGTAAACTGCAATCTTGACTTAAAAATCTTAAAGTAGCCTCTAGGTGACTTTTCTTTTTAGTTCTTTATTCAATTCCCATTTTAACATGCTGAATTAAATAAATAAATGTCTGCTATGCTTTTTTAAATGGTATTTCAGACCCCCCCCCCCCAAATGTCTTTTTTTTTTTTTTTTTTTTTGCCCTACGTGCTTATGGGAGTTAGTCTGACATATGCAATATGAGGAAATATCTAGGCTTTTAAGTGCTTACCAGGATGTAACCTTCAACACCAATTTATTTGCCTGATGCTCTGAACAGGAGAAGATTCCTTCGTTATTATTCTCACAGAAAGAATTGTAACCAAAATGATGTGAGATTGTGGTGCTAAACAGATACACAGCATTTGCTTATATCTACATGTGAAGGCAATTGTTTGTATCACTCACTATTGAGACGGTGCATTTTTATAGCATCCTAACTGGATTGTTATGACTGCTTTTCAGAATAAAAATGCAATAAATAATATATACAAATACAAAAATACAAGGAAATGCAATAAGTGATCCAGTCAAGCAAGAAATTAAATTATGAGTGGTGTTCCTTTTCCTGTGTTTTATGCCAAGAAAGATGCTGGCTTCCCTTAGGCCTTCTGCAGTAGTGTGTTTGCTCCCCTTACATCAGAAAGCAGAGGAAGTGGTACATAACTGCAAAGTTCCCCTCTGATATGATTGTATACCTATACATCATTGTGTTAGGTATTGAGATTCGTTACACAAAGCCGCCTGGTGCTACAGCAGTGCCCATAAGTAAAATAACATTTTATGATTCAGCATCTTGAGAGCAGCAAAGCAAGAGAAGGAACTGTAAAGCAAAGTTCTCCACAACTCCTTTGGTAAGAACCAGGCTGCATTCAGAGACCTTTCCTTGGGTTTATTTCCTGTCAAAATCCCCTGGGAGAACAGAGTAGTGAATATCCATGAAAAGAAAGTGGCAAAACTGCCTGGGACTAGAAGCTTCTGAGAAAGGGAGGAAATTATGTACAATCTTATACAACAGTCCTTGCACCTAAGGGGACTTCCCGAATGAAATACGGTTCTGACCGGTGATGAAGAACCAGAAGTCTGGACGGGAGCCCAGGGTGCAGGTACTGTGCCCTGTGCACTAACTCAATGTAACCTGGGCTTTGCCTGAGGCTGGGGGGGGCTATCCTCACTGCCCTTACTGGGAGGCTACTGCAGAACCTCACAGTTTCTTTAATTTATTTCTCTTAAATGTAGTCTTGGCTAGTCTCTGCTTGATCACAGAAGGAAACTCAGCGGAATAAACCTAAACTGCCAGACCTCTTGTGCTGCATTGCATTCAAGTTTGTACTTAATGACAATCGTCGCAATGGTATTGGATTTCTGATCCTGCTCCCCCTCTTCAGCTTGTCTTAGGAGAGACATGCAATTGGTTATGCATGTGTTGGGACACTCTATAGCTAGGATAATTTGCAAGGAAAACTTAGCGACTTATTCAGCCTTCCCCCTTATTTCTCATTAGAAAGAAAAGGTAAACTCTCTATCTCCATACTGGTTATATTGCACATATATAAACAGATACACAGCTTGGTATATAATTTGGTATACACACTTGACATGTATGGTTTTTAAATAAATATGATTTTTAGTATTTATTTAAATTAGTAGAAAAAAATGTAAGTGTGGAAGAGACATCTCAGACTTATTTATCACATATTTTATGCTTTTTCAGATGCTTGCGACAGAACCACATCATATCTACCAAAGCAAATGTAAATTCAAGCTGCATAGCACAATATTAGACATAATTACATACCTCAAATTTAATGAACAATGCTGCAGCAAGACTAGAAGAGATTGCTGTTGGATTATTAAGTTTTGAACTTCCTTATTTTGCATTTCTCTCCAATTCTTTCACATCAATTGTAAAAGTCCCTTTGGAAATACATAGCTGTATTCTGGGAGTTTTAAATATCCAGTTAAATCAATACACTGACAAGGACTGAACAGCTTGACTGAGTTTGTTGAATTTTCTTATTTGAAATTCACGTCACATACACTAGAGAACAGTGTAAGAGCTGCTACCTGTCACAGTGCTGTGTGTCCACAAAATCATTAATGGTTTAAGCCCAGTAAATAGCCCAGCAAAGCCAGCAAACATACCAACTGCTGAGAGAGAGATGTTTGGCATTAAAACTTCAATTATCCCTGTGAGCGTACAAGATGCTTTCCCAAAAAATGTACTGCAACCTCAGAAAAGGGTGAAGGACTCAATTGTGTGCAGAATGTAGATGACCACTGGGGTGGGCTGCAGGGAGCACAGTGATGTGAGCGTGAGTTGGACTGGACCAGGTACAGCCTGCCTTCCCTGCGACAGCCACGGCACCAGGGAACCAGACCAGAGCTGCCACATCCTCGTGTGCGCTGCGAAGGAAGTGGACTGCTCTGTGATGTGGCCTGGATGGGACGCAGGGGCGGACCAAGAGCCCTGTGGTCGTGGTGCCCTGTGCCCTGACGTGGAGCCAGGGGCCACGCAGCCACGCACATGCCGCCACGGACCAGCACTGTGCCCGCACCAAAAACGGGGCCTGGACTTCACAAGTTTATCGCTAGGTTACTGGGGAGATCAAGCATACAGTGACAAATACATTACTTAAATAAGCAACCTAGCCTGTCCTGTATTACTTTTTCCCACTGTCTTTTTTTTTTTTTTTTTCCCCCTTTAAATCTTTGTATTATTTCCCACTTGCAGGAGCTTAGAACCTTTGCTGTTTCAAAACTGTCTTCCATAATCTGCCTTACCCCTCTCTCTGGGTAAGTCTTAGCAGGATGGCTGTGCAGACACAGCATGTTTAAAGCCCTTCTTGAAAGTGCCTTGGAATTTAGTGTGTTCCAAGGTCTGCAACGGTCAAAAAAAGGGCTTATTGTGCACGCAATACTACCGCAGTACATGGGAAGTTTACTCACTGCACCAATCTAATTTTCTAAACTGCAAAACAAACCAGCCTACCATTTCCTATCAGTTTCAGCAATTCTCCCTATACTGATTTGACTGTGCTGTAAGAAGAGAAAACTACACCAGGCAGTAATCTGTACAACAAATATTTATAGATAACTCTTACATGCTGCAGGCTAGGTGTTGCAATTTAGGACTTAAGAAAATACTCTATATTGTAGACTTCTCAGATTGGGCTCACATCCTAGAGTGCAGGAGTTTAGAAATATTTTCTCTTTTGTAGGAGAAGGCACAATGGTTATTATTAATCCTCCCTGCGCTTTCCAATAAATCCTCATTTCAGATCTTTTGATGCATGTCAACCAGACAGAGTGAAATACTCCCTGTACAGCTGTGCCAAGCTGAGATTGTTTTTGTTTGAATTCACACACTTTAGCCTGCAGAGGCCAGGAAAAGCCATTGTTTTCTTTACTTTAAAAGTTTTTTCATCCTCTGTTCGCATTTTTCTACCCTACCCCTTTGCTTCCATACCCCGTACTCAAAGACAGTTTATTGACTGCATGGAGTAGTAACTTGAGAATGAGAAAAGGAAATACTCCCAGACATCTCCTCCTGTGATGAGGCACTTGAGTTGGATCAAGTGAGAGGATGTAGAAGATCATCGTTTGTATGACTGCGACTGAACATACTGAACATTTACTCTCTGTTTCTGGAAACTCCAACTCTTGCCATGCTGCACAGAGCATTTGCCTCCTCCCACCACCACGAAAACAGTGACACAAAATGTCCTACCTTCTGGCCGTACTTATGCTAAGATTCCCCTCACTGCTTGTCTGTGGGAGGCTTTGAAACGGAAGGAGCTGAAGAGCCCAAAAGCCTTTTTGGACTGTGAGTCGCCAAGTGAAATGAGTCCCAGAAAAACATGGCATGTCAGCACAGCTTGCTCAAGATGAAATGGCAACTCAGCAAGTCAGTTTAAAGAGAAAAAGTAACTTAATACCTGGAGAGCATTTTATAACTGGCAAGATAAAAAAGCAGATGGTTCCCCAAGCCCTGGCAAGGGAGCACATGTGTTATCAGATGTAGCTGAGAAACCTGATTCCCAGCTAAATCACTGGAAGAAAGGATAAAGAATAGGAACAGGCTCATGTACAGAAAGCCAGGGACAACGCACTAGGGGAGTTGGGTTGCCTGACCCTTTTTATTGGAGTAAAATACAGCCCTTTTGAAAGACATTTGGCCCAAGTGACTGCCTGGACGGTGCTTAGAGTAGACACCTGGAAGAGCAGCCTAGAGGCATGGACAGCCAAAACATGTCAAAAAGATAAATTAAAAGTATGTGCTTAGAAACATTTAAAAACAGCCCTTCGTTTCTCAGTGCAGGCAGCTGGAGGAAAAATAATTGAATGCAAGTATACTAAAATTAGAAGGCGGTATACAGGTGGCTCAAGCATTAATGTGGAGTTGTGGCCATACAGTGAGTCTTGCTAGCTAGCCTTCCCATCAACTCAAATTTTTGAACACAACTTATGTTGACAACTAAATCCTTACTTATTCCGGTTAAAAATGCACTAAAATGGTGTCCAGATCTGGGCTCTCAACCACACATTTAAAATAATTTATATGTGAAGACTGAGGCATTAGCTCAGCATCACCACCAAAACTGCAGCTAATTACCCAAAGGTCCAAAAAGAGCTTATCCCCTGTGTTCCCCTCAGCAAGCACTGATCCTTCTCTTGCACAGCCTGTGAGAAGTGTGGGAGAAAAGGTGAGTCTTGCTCTGTGTTTTAAGCTCTACCTGAAGTGCGTGTGTGGACTACAGAAAAGCAACATAAGAGACCCAGCTCCAGCCTCGTGTACACTGAGCAGGGTCCACTTGAAGCAGTGGCTGGAGAAGGCTAGAGAAGGTCTCAAGATCAGCATCTTCAATATCACTGGTTTTTTTTTCTGCATGTAGCCCAGAAAGTAGCATTGCTTCCTTGGGGAGATATGTTGTAGGAGAGGGCTGGAAGCAGGTATGGTGAGGCTGGAAAGAATATAGAACTGGGTGTGAGCCGCACCAGGCAGGGCTGCATTCCTCCTCAGCCATCCCTCCCTTATATCTGTCCTTGCTATCTTGCAGGCACTTTATAGGAGTGCTGCTCTTCAAGCTGATTGACCCTCGTAGACCAAAGTAACATTCGTGGTCAAGTACTAGGCTAACGATCACAGCAAGATCCATATCAGAAAGTTACAATCTCACAGCTGGAAAAAAAGATGAAAAAGGCTCTCCTAAAAAATGCTGCTATGTCATCATCCTGTAACAGCTAGGATCTTATAATGTCACCAAGCAGCACACTCTAACAATAAATGCCCCCACACAGCTTCAATAAATGCAGCAGAGATCACTCTCTCAATCTCTCCTGATGGAGCTGTTCCATTTTTTATAAATATTTAAATATTCATTTGACAAGAGAAAGAGACCGACAGTATCTCAGAACTGAAGACATTCACAAGGGATCTCTCAGACCCAGATTCAAGTTGTCTAACAGAATAATACAGAGTATTTCTCTAGCGTTTGCATCAGGATTTTTTTTCTCTTTTCCAGGATACAGTGCTGGTCAAGAACAGAGAGAAAGGGGGAGACTTGCCCTGGAACAGTGCATAGTCCAGCCATAGGGCATTCATCTGGGATGTGTAGGAGATGCTCTTAACTTAAGTGAATACCTTAACTATTGTCCTAGTAGCTGCTGGGGTAACATTCCCTCACACCTTCCCAGTTCCTTCCTCCCTACATTGGGAAAATAAGTCTTCTTGGCCCAGAGAGGATCCTTCCCATCAAAATCCAATTCCACAAAATATTTTGAGAAGTCAGAATTTTCTGATGGGAAACATATGGGAAACATACTCCCCTGGAAAGTTCCCAACTGGCTCTGTTTAAAACTGTGCTGCCTGTAATCATTCACAGTTCAACTCAACCAAGTAAGAGAGAGATCAGACCCTCATGATTGCACACAGCATCTTCAGAGTGCCACAGATCAGTAAAGGCAGCACGCTTTGCTAAAGTGAAGAGCAATGTTACGGAGCAATCTATTTTTATTGAAACTGTGTTGGTAGTTCAGCTGGGACATCCATTTTTCAAGCTGACCTCTGTATCAGCACCAGATGTAGCTGAAGGTTTATTTATTGACTAATAGATCCCATGTTAATAGACTTCCCTGGTTAATTCTTCTGCTCTACTTTAGGAAGGAAGAGCAGGTTGGCTTGCTCTACTCCCAAAGCTATACTAGTTAAACTAACAGCACAACATTGCAGGTGAGTCTTTTAACAAGGCTTATATAAATTTGACTTGCCCTTGTAAATATAAACTAGTTTCCACTTTTAAAGCTAACTCAATTTAACTCTATATCTGCACACTAATTTAATTTAAATGCATGCTACTTTTCTGTTTAGAGGAAGGAACTGGAATTCACTGGATTAGCAGAGGAGACATTTAATGCAGACAGGAGAAGAGCAATGAAAATTGAAAAGTAGAAAAATAACCTGGCAAGAGAAAAAAGAGATGACAAGAAAATGGAAAGTTTTTGGAAAACAGATGTAAAACAGATCTTTTGAGTGAAACACTGCTGGCCACTTACAGGCAGGGACTTGTGGCCATAGGGAGAGCCAATTACAGTATCAAGAAACCTATCACCACCACACTCAGGGATCTGAATTATTGAAAGAAAACTGAAAAATAAAACTCAAGTTTTGATGGGAAATGAAAAACATTAAAATCAGTCTGGAGGCCATTCTGTTGGCCTTAAGCGTGTTTCAGTTGTTTCAAGTCCTGTTTTAGGAAGGACCTGAACACACATATGAGTTAGCTAGGTGCTTGCAAAGCTCCAGCAAATTCTGCCTTTTCCTTCTTGGTTTCCTCAGTGCTTTCCAGCTCTATGTCAGTGCAGTGTCCTCACAAGCTTTGCAACAGACTTTGTTAGGAGCCAAAATACCTTCCAAAACCCTGAAATGACCTTTTTGTGCTGTCTTGTGACTTTATTTTCAAAGCTGTATGCTCATATGTAACATTGCTCTCAGTTCTTCATGCCCATGTATTGAGAGGTGTGCTGACCTTCCTCATTAGCAAGCCTAGCACGCCTCTACATGTGTGTTGGTTTAGATGAGGAACATAGTAGTAGCTGTGCAAGAGGTTTAGATCAGAGGTTGGAATTTTGCTCTGTAGAAGAGCTGGATTTTTGACCTGAGACAAAAAAGCAAAATTTTATAGTAACCAAGTGTTGAGTTTTTAGTTTAGAAGAGTACCTTAAAACTCTGTGTTTTAAGGCTTTCTGGCTTCATACCATTTGCATAGGCTCAACGGAGTCCAAGAGATGCTTACTAAAATTATGCAACAAAGAATGTGCTGAAAAGCTCAGGTAAGCTCTGTTGTTTTGTTAAGGTGACAATGCTGAGGGGGAAACTTTTTTTCAGGAGGAAGCAATATTTTCTTATACTGTGAACTGTATTCTAAACATACTGTATTTGGATATTTTAAACCACTTATTTTTTCAGGAAGGTAGAAGATCAGTAAGCACAACAAAGAATTAGTTACTAAGTTGCTTATGATGTAAAATATTCAGTTCTTTTCCTGTCAGACATATCTTCAAGATACCAACAGCATTAGCCAGAGACTACACTGGAGACACACCACGCTAGTTTCTTATAGATGGTTGTAGGACCCCAAACAACTTTCAAAGAGTGAGAGGAAAGCAGGTGAAGGTCCATATGATCATGGAAATCAAGCTAATGAACTAGAAGTTTTTGGCAATCAACCACAACTGGAAGCCTATGTCCTTGCAAGGGGAGCTCCCATAGCTGCTTTCCACTCCCAATTCTCTCTCTGTCTTGCTCAGGAGTTGGAGGAGCCTTATCAAGGACTCCATGGCACACTGAGTTGTATACTTGAGTTACTTATGTCTGCATTAACTTCTTTTCCAATCTCTTCTCTGGTAACAAAATAAAAAGTACTGAAGTAGCATAAAGGCAAAATTGATCACAGCATCTGTTTTTTATGGTATTACCTTCATCCTTATCCCTTCCATCTCCAGGACATACGGAAAGAGTTCAAAAATCAAAACCAACTCCAGTGACTCAGAGAAACCTACAGATCCCAAAAAGATGGAAATTAACTGAGTTTTAATTCTATGAGGAAGCTCAGAAATGTGGACTTCACCGGTTTTTTATTATTTTGATAATTTTTTTCAATTGTGACAAAAATAATCTAAGCTTATGTCTAGCCCCGTGGTGCTTCTTTAAAGATTAAAAAGCAATAAGATAATAAAGAATGTTAACATTCAGACAGCTGCTCACAGGGAGATGTTGTTTGAAGTTCTCTCTCCCCCTCTGCTTCAGCTTGGTTGTTTTTAATCTTTAGCAAGGAGAATAACAGGCTCAATAGATGTGGATGCAAGCTTGTGTTCACCGTCAGTTTGTCGCTGCGACTTTTCACACCAACAGTGGGTTTGGGAACATGGACAAGTTTACACTGATGATGATTTAGAGACTTTCTTATAATTCTGAATATTAAACAGAGCACAGGAATAGAATGAAAGGTGCTTTTGGATGACAATCATGAGGACTGTCACAAAACACTACCTGACAAACTAATGTTCAATCCCCAGCTTTCACACACAGATCTCAGTAGCCTCAGACAAGTACACATGATTTACAACCACTCAGACACAGATTTCTGGTCTCCCTTCACAAAAGGCTATGCTTGCACCTCAGTTTGGAGTGCAATGCAGAGCATCTGCTCATAGGGGTTTAAGACCCCTCTCACAAGCAGGGAGAGATGGTAGATGGTGAAACTGGAGTTTGGTTACTCTGCCACTGCCTGATCTACCCCAGAGGTAGAGGGAGTTGTGTACAGGGCTGCCTTTAGAGCAGGGGAGAAAATGAGAAGCGACTTGTCAACATCCGTCTAAGGTTTAGATGTAAAGGTTCATTTCTACCTTTTCTGCTACATGTGAGATGAAAAAACATTACATACCTTACTATTCAGCAAACTAAGGTCAACCAAGAGAGGATGGCAAAGAGAGGGACATATAATACAGATAGATATGTACCTGCAGTCAATCACTTACTTTGGATTTCCAGCCCCTGGTTTCTTTCTCCGGAATATGTTGAGGAAAGTGTTGGACTTGCAAGGTGCCTTGCCGTCCCCGACATGCATACGCACCACATCTGAGGTGGTGAAGGCACTGCGGACATTCCTCTCAGGCTTGGCTATGATGATATACATCTTAGGAGTGAACATGCACCCCAGGGCCACTGTCACGCTCAGGCTCACTGCAAAACAAGTGGTGATGATCTTGTAGTTGCTCCCAAAATAGATAGGCACAAAGGCCAGCCAGATGATACAAGTGGTGTACATGGTGAATGCAATGTACTTGGCCTCATTGAAATTGGCAGGCACATTGCGAGTCTTGAAGGCATAGTAAGTGCAGCTCATGATGAGGAGTCCATTGTAGCCCACGGGAGCCACAACTCCTAGGTTGCTGGTGTTGCAGATAAGGTAAACTTCCTTAATGCTGGGGTAGGAGAGGATGGGCATCGGAGGCTCCAGGATGATCAGCGTGACCACCAGTGTCAGCTGCACACTGATCAAAATGGAGGCAATGACTACTTGGGCCCACGCGCTCATGAAACGTGGCTTGCGGGTACAGATCTTCTTTTTGCTGCCTGCCAGAATGCGTGCAATGCGGTTGGTTTTGGTCACAAGGGCAGAATAGCACATGGCAGAGGAGAGACCCACCAGAAGGCGCTGGAGGTAGCAGGATGTTGTGGTTGGTTTAGCTATAAGGGTGAAAGGGCAGACGTAACCCAGAAAGATGCCAGCAAGGATTATGTAGCAGAGCTCCCGGCTGGAGGATTTGACAACAGGGGTGTCCCTGTAGAGCACAAAGATAAGGGTGACAAACATGGTGACCAGGATCCCCAGGCAGGAAAAGACCACAGCCACAATTGACTCTATATTGCTCCACTGGAGGTACTTTACAGGGATGGGTTCACAGCCTGCAGTGTACAGAAAAGAAACAGAGTGTTAGAAAAGTATCTGCTTAAAGAAAGAACACTTCTCCTGGCTTCCAATATAATCCAAAGATTAGTTTATGCGTATGTGTCATGTATTATTAAAACAATTTTACAAATGAGTGAACTGCAGCATGGAAAAGTTTTGATGAAATATTTTCAAAAAACAGACATCAATTTTGGGTAACCCAAACATTTGCTTATGATGCTACAAAGGGAAATGAGATTTAGAAAATTTCTTCTGATTTTTGTTGGAAGGCATGCTGACAAGCCCAGCATATCAAAGGCAGAGTTAGGAACAGAACCCAGACAAACTCAGCATCATCGCTTCATTTCAGCAGGGAAGAGATTATTACAAATCAGAATGGCAGTTTTTAACCTTCTCAGACTAACTTATTTTAATCTGCATCAAAATAAGACTAATGGCCCACTACATTTTTTCTGAGGCTAATTTTATAAAGAAAATAGAGCATTTACAGATGTTATGTACAGAAAAAAATGTAAATCCAAAGTCATAATGGAACTACACCATAGAAACTGTACCTTTTCATTATATTTGTTTTTTGTTCCCTTGTTTGTTTGTTTGTTTTCCTTAACTTTACTATATTTTCACTTTGTCATACCCTCTGCTTATTGTTTTTCCCCTACACTCCTTTCATTACCTCCACTAGATAATGTAATTCAAGTCTTGTGGAAAAGTCAAACCCACAATATATCTCTGCCTTTAGAAAATAACCAGAAAAGCACTCCTTTATGACTAGTACAGATATGCAAACATAGGTATCAGATATGCAAACATAGGTATCAGTTAAGATAGTGCTTAACTGTCAGAGCTCTCTCCCACACCCATGTTTAAGGAGTCTCTGGTTACCTTCCTCACTGTGCTGTTGATGTAATACCATTAATAAATATTACATAGAAAATAAAATCTTCTGCGTTAATAGGATGTTAAGGTTGGGAAGGTGAGTTACTCAGAACCTTCATTCTGGCACTTCCTAATTTCTGTTCTTGACTTAATGCTGTGAAAATGCTTTTAACATGTTTATGGGTATTTTCTGAGGTTTAAAACAAAACTAGAATGAACAAGAGGTCAGTGCCTCCATGAGCCATTGGCAGAGCTGGGGCCTTCAGGCCACCAAGCTAATGGTGTGGGTGACTGCGGCAGGAGCCCGGCAGCCTCTGCCTGCTCTGAAACACTTTGGGTTACAGAGAGAGACCATTGGCTGTCAGGCCAAGAAAGGGTGCACTGAACAACAGCTGCCCCTCTGATAGTCCTCCCTGTGTCCCCCCTTAGCTGTATCCCAAGCTGAGTATCCATGGCCTCTTCTACTTCTTGTTCTGTCCTCCTCCAGTTTTCCTTGGATCCAGCTCACCTTCTGTGCCTTTTCCCCACCACTCAAGTATCTTCCTCCACTGTCCCTCACCCTTCATATCTCAGCTCACCTTCCATTTCAAGTTTTTCCTAGCCAGTCACCTCTCCACTCATTAGGACCACTGCTGATTCTGCATTTCACATCCTGGACCTCTGCTTGTGTGGGTTGTTGGATGTGGCTGGGATGAGTGGTGTCAGTTAGCTTGCAAGAGAGACATTTTTTAACTCTCTGTTTCCTTGCTGAATCTTAGCAAGGGTCCAGATATTGAGATGAGCAGAAGTCGTGCTCAGTCCTTTCTTCCTCAGTGTGGAGTATATCTGCAGAAATCATCCTGAATGAACTAAGAGCTTCCGAGGCCTAGAATTCTGCTCAATCTAGATGTGTCTTCCACATGGTGACAAAAAATTATCAACTGATACTTCTAGCAAAGTGTAAAGTTCTCCTTTCTAAAAACAGAATAAGCAAGCAGAGGTGTGGATCAAGGCTGAGGAAACATAGTTTTGTTGTAACCTCATCGTGAGAAAGAAAAAGTTTTTTGTTGAAATTAAAAAAAAANAAAAAAAAAAAAAAAAACCCACAGAGTCAGCCTGAGGCAAAGCTCTGACATGGAAAACTTCTGCACGAACTTTTAATGTCTTCCAATGTCATATGAACTGAAAGAATGCCTTACAATTCTGTACTCTTCATATCTAAGAGTACCAGGCTGACTTAACTGCAGGTAATGCTGTCTATCACCTGTAACATCAAGAACAAAAGGAATGATAGTGTGTGCATCTGGAGGTCTTATTTTTATAAAGGAAAGGAATTCTGTTTTGCTCAAAAAGGTCTGTTCAAGACTCAGATGTGTGAGGAAAAGCTATTCTTCCAATCAGTATTTTTATGGTGAAATGTAATTAAGCAAAAGCTTTTTATTAGAAGTAGGAGCCTCTTGTCATTGGCTGCAGAAGCCCTGAGCAGGAATTGGCTCCTATTTTGATCTACTAGTGGACTAACAGTCAGAAACTATTGTTCTTTGATTAACACATGCAAAGTTCTTTTCTTAAACAAGAAGCTAGTCTATGGTTGCTGGAAAGCTAAAGTTTTAATAAGTGCTTTAAGCTTAGCAACATAACCCATACCCATATTACTCTATCTTAAACAACATATTCAGAGCCTTAGCCCTGATTCAGCACGTAGGTAAGTCTATCGATTGCTTTAAGCTTATCCTGTGCAAGGTTTTAGAAACCTGTTTTGTTATATCAGTGTAACTCCTGTGCATTGGCAAGCCCCAAGAGCCACATATGCTACAAACATTACAAAAAACCTGCCTGCACTGCTTGTATCAGCAAACAGTTGTTGGTTGTCAGCATCTGTGAAGGTTGGTCATTTCCTAGCTAGGAGACAGTAGGCTCAGGAAGCATGTTGAGACAGGGGGAGGATACTTAGGAAACGGTGTACTTAAAAGTTACTTACATAAATAAAAAATAAAATAAAAAAACCAGAAAATCAGTTGCAAAAACTTCACAGTTAAAAGTTTCTAGTAAAAAGCTGCTTGGTAGTTTTAATCTACTGTTGTCCCTGCACTTTAACCATGAATCATTTCCCAGAGCAGAAGGCTAATCAATTTTTTCTTTTTTTTTTTTTTAAATTGTATTCATACTGCAAGGCCAATAAGACAATCCAAGATGTTTTCTGAGGTCATTAACACATCCCATGTAACTGATGGCCCCAAAACTTTATAAATCATTTCATAATAGCTCTATAAAACTTCCTCTCCCATCTTGTTTTATTCCTTGTTTAAGATGAAGAAAACTGGGTTTACTAGCTTGACATTCATTGTTCTTATACAGCTTCTGATACTATAAAAGATATCTCTTCCTCTTGGCACAAGACCTGAAGATACTACTTTTAGTGACTATTTGCCAGGTCAGGTTAAATGTACAGTTTACGTCATTTATGGTGAAAAATTCTTTGTGCCTGTTGAGTCCGCTTCACTGACCACATGTTTAGGGGATGTAATCTGGAAAAAAATATTCTACATTTAAAAACAAAATTTAAATGTCAGGAAAGGATTGCTGAGCAACAGAGACTGATTTCAAATGGAGAGAATGAGCATCTTGAAAAGCATGTCTTAGGAAATGGGTTAGTATGCAATTCATGTTTCTTAAAAGGACTAAGGTTTTTAAAGCCTCCATCTGTGATGGAAAATGCAACTAAAACTGCATACACGTTTAGCATTTATGACTTAAGGTAAAGGGAAAAACAATCTGGAATGTGAGATGTTAACGTCTGTGTATAGATGCTACAGTGACTGGCAGGGTATGAATACAACACACAAAACCAAATTATAAAAACATATTTGATGGGGGAAATATTGGCAAGGAAAGAGAATTTCAAATTAAATGATACCAATAGTGACTCCAGCAAAGCCCAAAAGCCAGAGTTTGTCTAGCTCAATTTCCCTTTTCTAAATGTTAGGATACCATCAGCTTCTCTTCACAACTCTGTACTTTCTATTGCAATTCAAGTAAATGATTTAGGGGAAAAAAAAGAGTCTATCTCCTCAGAAAGAATGAAGAAGCTGTGCAGAAGCAGACTGCCATTTTGATGTTCTCTAGGAAATCGGTCGATGGCTATGCTGTCATTTGACTGATGCTGCTGTGACTTTAGAACAGCAGCAGCCCAGTCTCCTTGCAGAGAAGAAACACAAATCAGCAGGTCACTTACTGATTTCATTAAAAGTTAATAGATTGCAACATGCCCCTGAGAGTTTTTCCAGCACTTATGCTTTCTTCAACTCCTTTTGGCAGTGCCTGTCATTTTGACATGCCCCCTTTTGAGCTATTTTGGGCAGCTGGCAGCACTGAACCATATTTGCTCAAGCGCAGATTGATCTCCCACTATGTTCTTGTTCTGCCTTATTGATTAAAAAGAAGTCCCAGTTTTCTTTCCTGAATAGTAGATACAAACAATTCTGTGAACCTCCAAGAACATGGTTCTCTATAGATATCTGCTTTAAAATAAGCAGATAATGGAGTCCTACAAGGTGGGGGTTTGAATATGAGCTTTTCCAGTGGTTAAGACATTTATAAAGGATGCTGAAGATTTTCTAGTGTCTAGAAAAACAAGATGTTTTTCCACAACTGGGGCCCTTGCAGAAAGTATTTTTTAAGAACTCCTCTTCCTACAACCCATTTACATGAATCTTGAAGGAACGGAATGATCATTAAGATCTCTGTATCCTGACAAATCTGGTTGAAATAGGTTCAGTTGCACACCACAGAAAAAGAGGGAGAGAGACTGTTGGGGTCAGAGGTATGGGATACAGACACACACACACACACACACACACACACACACATCTGGGACATGACCATAGCTTATTTTCCATTTCAAAACAAACAAACAAACAAACAAACAAAAACACAGGATAGATAATGGCACAGATTTCCCAGTTTGTTGTGATTAATAATACATTTTTTAGCTGGAGAAGTGGCCAGCTTTCCCTCTCAAAAGAAATCCTCTGAAAGTTCACTTGGCTTCAGCAACTAGCTTAATTTCTCATCTAGCTGCCAGTCAGTTATATTAAAGGACAATGATGTGATAAATTGCACAACTGATCTTCAGCTAGGAAGTCAGATTTTTTCTCTGGCCATGATGCCCTGCTGATCACTGGCAGCGAAGTTTTGCAGATGCAGCATGGGGCAACGTCTTTTGAAGTGATATAAAGCAAACCCCAAGGTCAAGGTGGTGCTTCTCAGTGCATTACATGTATTTTCTTGAGGTAATTGTTATTGCAAAGCCCAGAGTAGGTGTGGGCAGTTGACCTTGGGCGGTTGACCTTGATAGGTAGAAAATAACAGAAGGATGCCATAGCAAACGAACTCTTTCAAAGCATATACACAGGGGATACAAATTCTAGCTTTTTCTTTCCAAATTTTCCCTTTCTTCTGCCAGCCTTTCTTTGGATTTTGTTGATGTTCCTCTTGCTGGTGGGTGTAGGGAAAATGATCTTTATACCAAAGGAAATTCTGATAGTCAGTTACTGCAAGCCCAGAAATCCCAAATAAATTATTACTAATTGCATGATGGAACAAGCAGAAAGAGTATCAAGTCAATCTGATAATGATGCACTGAGCTCTTGTGGTAATCACTGCTAAAATTGCAGCAAATGCTGCTAAGTTCATTAGTAGTTTTAACAGATTTATTAATACTTATGTTAACTAAAGGAGAGGAACAAAGAACATATCACTTCTTTTTGGCACAAATTTCACTGTCTTTACTGTCACTGCTGTTGAACTGAGGCAAAAGATATAGCACTTTTCACCCTAACCTGCATTGGGATGCATGTTGAAATATGTCCCTTTATCATCTTTGCATGCTATCACCTTACTCTCCCCCACACGCCATTCTTATTGTGCCTTGTCAAATGGGAATGCATTCGGAGGGACATGTCCCTACCTGTCAGTTCAGCATTTGGCCACCAGCCAAGCTCACAGGCTTTACAAGTGAACTCATCCTGAACAAATTCATTCTCCTTGCAAGCAGTGCAAATCCAGCAGCAGCTCACTTCTCCTTTCCTGATCACCTGTAATGCAAAATATATCCTCAGCAACGATCCTCTATAAGAGAACACAGAAGCCCCCACGGCAAACAGGTACCACCTCCATTGTTTAAAATATGACAGGATTCCTGCATATGCGACATTGCAAACAACTAGAAAATATGTGTCCTGAATCTGTATCTACTCCTTTGTATTAAAAGTTGTGCTTACCAGTTCGAGGATAATCTCTTAGGACAATTCTGTTTTGTTTTGTGTTGGTTTTGGTGTTTTGCTTGTTTGTTTGTTTGCTTGTTTGTTTTTCTGAGTTAAAAGTACAAAACTGTTTTCCTTTTTGGTACAGTGGCACAGTAAGTGTTACATTTTCAATCAAACTTGAGAAGAGGTTTAATATGAGAGATGATTCAGGCCAGGGAAAGTTGTTCAGCCCACACTTAATATCTATTGCATAGTAAAAAGCAGTAAACAAAGTCAAAGGTTAGAACAAAGGGTGATTCATGCATTTACATATATTTTATGTATATATATATATGCCTAGATACAAGCACAAGTACTCACATAAATTCTAATTTACAATGAAGTCTCTTTGGGGCTTATTACACTAGTGTAAATAGAAATTAAAATATGAGCAAATTAAAAAAGTATACTGAGAATAGGATGTAATGGGTCATAGTAGAAAACAAAATGAATATGTGGTGACCAAGAGCATGGTTCAAAACAGCTCTTTTGGAGACAAATGTCCCTGAAAGCTGTATCTTTCTTTTATGTGAATGCTGCTAAGTGTAACAATCCAATGTTGAAGACTGTTTCCTCATCTTGTCTGCTCATT
The DNA here is from genome assembly GCA_013399475.1 of Chauna torquata. Lineage (NCBI taxonomy): Eukaryota > Metazoa > Chordata > Aves > Anseriformes > Anhimidae > Chauna > Chauna torquata. Next base: position 219,574 of record VXAL01006660.1, on the reverse strand, counting down.
TCATTAAGCTGAAGCTGAAAGAAAGGTTAAGGACCCCCAGCTCATGGGGCTCCAACAAAGAGTCTGTCTCTGTCACAAAGGAGGAATCCAGCCTTCTCTCCAGGGATATTCCTATCCATCTATATGCAAAGCTGAGTGAAATACAAAACGTTTCTTTTATTGAATGATAGCTTTGCGGGCTTTTTTTTTTTTTTTAACATTTCCTCCTGCATTCTGTGGAAAGAGTCCAATAGACTTCAATGGGAGCTGAAGCTGGCATTTTGTATGCATGTTGTTTACATATACACACATACACAAACTGCACAATCTCAAAAACAGAGAAAAGATGTTTTGGAGGGCAGTAAATACCAATACAGTTTCCCCTCCGAGATTGGTGGAGTATGTCACTAAGCCTTTGCCAAATCATCAATCATCTATTGCTTATAGTAGCAATACAGAATTTAAAAGCTGCAAATATACTTATTAAATGAAATTAGAAAGGAAAACCTTTTCTAAGGTGATATTCCTGAATGGGCTTCTTGCTATTTTAAACTTACTGTATCCATACCATTTTGATAGTGGTAGAACATGTCTTTATGTCATCCAGACATCACAGGTAGCAATTTGTAGCTTGATACAAGTGCTACTGTTTGGTAAACAAGTGCGATTTCATATGTGTTTCCATGCCTCCTGTTGTGAACGTGATACACAAATAGGATTTTTCATTTTGTTTTTCTCACAGGTGTTACTGTTGGAACAAAATACTGGATTCCTATGGGTTACATTACTTCAAGGATTAGCCCCTACGTGAATCCCAGCCACTGACCATTGTAGGCAATGACTAAGTGAAAATGTTGTTCTTTCTCACATAAAGTGAAATTTAATTCAAATCTTGTCATACTGGAAGATTCTGCATCACTACAAAGGACAATTTTAGGAAGCATGGGCCTTTATATGGGATTGTAAGAGTAAAATGTTGATCTAGGAGTCTTTCTATGCTTTTGGAAGTATAGGAAGTTCTAAGTAACACCCGCTGTTTCCCTTGGCTTGAAAGAAGATTACTTGGGTTTAGTGAAAAAACACTGACTGGTTATTCACATTTCTATGGCACAAAGTGTCTGACGCATACCTTAATCTGCCCCTTCAAGCAAGGCTCACTGCACACTGACCGGACCATTCCACTCTTGTTCATCTGAATCCTGTAGTCATCGATGTTAAGCACGCCCTCGTGCCAGGTTCCAATGAGGACATAGTCATAGCGGTTGGGCTCTATGTACTGCAGGTTCATAATGTCATACCTGCAAGGGAAAAAATAGAAAGTGAGTCACTGTGTCCTGCGATATGAAGGATAAAAATTTACCATGGACTACAGTTTCATAGAAACACCAAATACTGTAGGATTTGTGGTAGAATCACGATAAATAGGAGCTCTGACTGTCACATAATTACTGATTGACTACCCTGTTTACACAAAACTGGGTAAAAAGTTCTGTGTCCAGGAAGAACTGTAAACCACAGACAGCAAGCTCTGCTAAAGATTCACATGTAAGCACTGTTTGGATAGTGTGTTGTTCAGCCATTTTTCAGGACCTTTAATGTTCACATGGTGCCTACATACAGGTTGGTTGCAATATAGCTCCTGCTAGGAACCCTGAAGTAATCATCCAGTAGAACTACTCGAACTAACTAAACTCATATGCCGTAAGTTAACTGTAAACACTAGTTCAACTATTTGCATTACCTAGCTCAGTGAGACTGTCCAGAAAAGTTAGCAGCCCAGGCACAATATTTACTTCTTTGCCCTAGGCAAATAGGACAAAACTTCCCAATGCTAATATAAAGGAACCATAAAACACTGCTACAAAAAGCATTCAGCTTCCCTACCTCCATCATTGCCCTTCATGTGTTGGACCTGATGTGTGCACGTTCCTTACTGGTAAGTGTTTGGCTTGTTCTTTCACTCACAGAGTGTGGCTTGTGCAAAGCAGTGATTAACTGTGGTAATTTCGTAATAGGAAATAAGCAAGAATGGGAGAATGTTAGTGGAGAGACCATAGAGAGGAAGAACCACAAAAGAGGATAGACCTACAGGCTGGCCTCTTAAGAGGTGGGAGGTATGCACAGGAGGGTTTTGTTTAAAAATTGGCAAGAAAAAGAGAGCTGCAAGCCAGAAGTCAGCACTGGTGCTGAAAATCACATAGCATCTTCTGTTTTACAAGCCTGGGAGATACCACCTTTTTTATGTCTACTGGATTGTCTCAGTCTCTGGACGAAAAATTCTTTAGTTTATAAGGAGCGTTGCTAATCCTTATGCACATTAGGAATGAAAGGTGAGCAAAGTATGAGTCAAAAATAAAACCAGGATGTTTGTTTGTGGGCAAAGTGGGAGAAATATCCAATTCTTTCTTTTCCCTGTTGAGGTTCAAACATGCAAAATTTCAACTCTACAGTTCACAGAGGAAAGGTGCTAGAACTACTCTCTAGATGCCTAGTTTTGGTAATTGAATCTTTGAGATTTCTCTAGTGAAAGATAATTTAACAAAATACCTACTTACAACTGTATTTAGATCTCATTCTTGCCAACATGCTTGCTCAGACAATGTCAGTGCCACTGCACAGTGCCACTGAATCACATGGGAAAAGGGACTCTTGCCACTGACTTCAATGGAGCTCCAAGCAGGTGCCAAAAAAAAAAAAAAAAAAAAAAACAGTTCTACAGCTGAATGGTTGGCAATTGGCTCTTAACTGAGGAGTTGCTAAGAAAAGGAGTAAATTTCAAAGTCACTAGAAAACAATTCCTTCTCATTCCCCATCTCTTACAAAGGAATGACATTAAAAAAAAAGGTCATGTTTTTTTTCAGGGTTATGAAGAATTGGCATAGCAAAAAGCAGTGTCAGCAGGGCACTCTGTAACATAGATTCAACAAACAGGAATAAAATCAAGCAGGAATGTCCATGTTTCTTACTAGCACGCAGAACCTACTTGGTTTTTAGCATGATCTTGAATTAGACTAATACAAAATCAGTTACTATGGGATGGAAAATGAGTTCAGGAAGAGGAATAAAAGAATACTAAAACTTCACATTTCCTTAATGGTATTTTCAAGCCTACAAAGATTGTTTTCATTTTTGCAAAAATAGATTATAAGGCACAAAGTAGCATTTATGTAATGTCAATCAAGAGCTGGCAAATTCAGGGATATGATTTTATTTTAGGTTGAAAGCCATTCTTATGTTTTCTTATAACACTGTTCCCTTTTCCATCAGTTACCTGTCAAAGAATAAAGTACTCAGACTAAAAGATCTTACGCCGTCTTGCATATGACAAGCTGTAGTACAATACCTGCAGCTTTGATATGCACCTTGAATTTTAAGTGGAAAAATGTGATCTAACAAATACACTTGGTATGGAGATATGCATAAGTTCTTTATCCTTTCCTTCTTTTCTTTAATGAAAATTTCCTGCTTTGAGTAAGGACAAGGTCAGTGCTTCAATACCTCCCCCTATTACCATGCCCCCATGTACACATATACAACTTTAACAGTTTTGGGCTGTGTCCAAGCTAAAAATGATTACCCCAAAATAAGTGGGTTTCACAAGAGTTGTGAAGCTCTAAGAATGGAGGCAGCTGGATGTCACACACATATGGTAGCATTTACAGAAGCTATGAAAACATTCTGCACGTAAGAAAACAAACCCTCTTTTAATGTAAGGACAGGCTCTCAGGTATATTGGGAAATGCCATGACCAAGTAGTTGGGGTTGTACAAGCAAATTTCTTGTGAGGTGAGACAAGCCGTGAGTGAACTGGTCACAGACACATTCATGCTCTGAAGCAAACATTGGTTAGCCTGAGATAGCTGAAGTTACCTTTCTCCACAGCCATAACACCAGAGCTGGCAGTAAGTTTGGTACCCTGGAAGGCAGAATGGCAAACTGCAATGCTGAACAATGCTGGGATGTAACTGGCCAAAACAACCGCTCATGGAGCCAAATTCCAAAGCAACCAAGTATATTTGCCCCACAGTCCTTTATATACTATATGTGATTTAAGTCTTTGCACTATGCGTTGATAATTTACTCAAAGCATTGGAGTCGGTCAAGTCGCTATGTTTGAAGCCAGAACAGCTACTGGTTAGAGTTATACAGATCTACATCTAAGTCTAGTTAGAGTAAAATGAATGACAACGTTTCTGTTTGCTGGTGAAGATGAGCATTTCTCCACACGTGAAAGGTCCAGTGCTGGGGCTGGACACTGACAACTCCTGTCAGCTGTCACATAGTGTTCATGGTCAGAGGCCTACACAAATTGTTTGTCCTTGAGGGGTAAGTTTCTTCATATTACCCATAAGGTAAAAGTAGGCCGTAACCCTAGAACAGACAAGAGCTTGAGATGTTCTGTCCTGAAATACATGGATCTGTCCTCTGCCCCTTGCGTAGGCCTAAAGAAGGATGTGGTGTGGACTCTTGCATCCATCTCACCTTCTCCAGACATTTCTGGGAATTTGGGTGATATGATTACTACTAAGAAAGCAAATGGGATGTACTAAATGAAAGTCAAAAGTTCAGCAATTTTACAAGCATGTTCTTACTGACAGTATAGTGAGCACATACAGTTGTTGATTTTCCAGAGCTATATCCAGGTCATTTTTCCTGAAGGCAGTACAGTCAGTTAAGTGACTACATTTGTACCCTTCTGATAAAGCTCTGCCTCACATTTCTGCATAAAAGCTCTCCAAAGAAAAGATTCCACACAAAAGAAACAAACCTTTGAAAAAGTGCCTCATGTTTTCTAATCTCATTTTGCTAAAAGCTTGAAACTATGAATTTGGCCTGAGATTAAAAAAAAAAAAAGATATCTATAAAGAAGTGGTTAAAGGTTGACAAAGCTGTAAGGGATTCAAAACAGGGAATTTTATGAGTGTCAGACATAACTGCAGGCATCTGTACCTGCTCTATCCATGATGAGTGTAACCAAGAGTCTATTGCTCAAAGAACCTCACAGATCTTGCAAGTAATTGCTGGCTTTTGAGAAGGAATATTGCCTTATTCCATCTTGTGAAGTTGATTTGCTTACATGATACAGTAACATACCATTGAACAACTTTTTACATATTAATGATACATTCTTGCACTGGCATAAAGAAGCTGACAAACTAGGCAATTTCAGATCTAGTACTCTCTGCTTTATTTAGCAGGAAGTTGTATGCGGTGTATAGCTTTCCATTTTGCTGAGGTACTAAAGTTATTTGGGTATTGATACAGTGGTATGGTACACTCACTCACCCACAAAAAAGCTTTTCCGTGTGGGGCTGCGGAAACACTAGGATGAATCTAGACTCATGTACAGATAAATACAGTTCTGCATGGGAATAAACTACTGATGGCGTACAAAGATCTCACCTGCTGTACAGATCACCTTTCATAAAAACATCACCACTCACTGTTATGATATTGCCTGTGTCATAAATGCCATAGACTGATAAAAGGATTACAGCATGAATAACAAAAAGATTGATTAAACTTCCTTGTCGAAACTTGCTAACTCCACCTGCGAAAATATAAGTGAGGAACAACAACAACAAAAAAAAGCCCTCTATCTAAAATAACTCATCAAATTCTAAATAGGCCAGGGAAGCAAGAGAAAGGAACCTTGCTGTAGACCAAAATGATGGAAGGAATAAATTCTGCCATGCTGACCTACTCAGGAAAATATCCTGATATAAACCCTCCTATATTTTGAATTCAGGAACTGTTTGTTCTAATTCTGGGGTTTGTGCTGATGAGAGTTGTGGAAATGCTCTCAAGTTACAAGATAATAAATAAGATTTGGGATAAAATTGGAAAATTACACCTAAGCATCAAACTAAATAGCTAAAAGGTAGACAATTCAGCATTTGCAAAGCTGGAGTAATGCTTTTATGGAGACAAATAGTGCATAATAAACTTAAAGCTATACTAAGCAGTACTTTCTCAGTACTATCTAAGCTATATGTGCAAAGACCTGATTCATACGTTTGTGTCAATGAGCATGTATAAGAATGTAAGTGAATTGCTTGCTTCTAGTTTCAAAGTCTGACCTACCTCATCTACATCTTTGACTAAAAAAACCTACAATATGCAGCACTCAGTGAGAAACAAGACAAAACTGATCACCTATTTCTTATTTTAAATGTAACAAGCTGTTTAAATGTATATACTGTGTAAATATAACAATCAATGTAAATAGCAAATGGTAAAAAAAATTGGTCAGTTTTGACAACAAAAGAAATAGAACTAAGAGTTGCTTTAAGGCCACTGTGACTTGCAAATGCTCTTTGAAGGCGTACACTAGGCTGTGAACTCTTGTTTATTCCAAAGCACTCTCTTTGTGTAGTGTTGGCACTCAGATGCATTTATGCCATAAGCCCAAAGATGGAGTGAGAGAGTCTTTTATAACACTTTAATAACTCAGTAGGAAAACTAACTTAAATGAAGTAAACCCTGAGTAGGATTCAGTTATTAATGAATAGTGTACGCAAGCAGTTGAATTAAATTTATTTGAAATAAATAAATAAATTCATCTGGGAGATGTCACTTCAAATAGTTGGACAGAGTCCACAGACCTAAATGAAGAGGAAAAGATTTGTCAGTTGGCACCTGTAAGAGAAACAAAGGTGATGTCCAAGTCCACCACGTTGCTGTCTCTGTCATTGCTTGGGTACACACTGTGTCTGCTAGGAAGGGGTAGACAGTAGTAGCTACCACAGCTGGAATTTACTGGACCCCAAATGAGTGAAACACAGTACTTTCTGGCAAACATAATTACTTATCCCGCTCTATTCTGACCTGTCTTTGAACTCTGGGACAGCTGTGCTTATTTAAAACAAGTTAAAGAGAGCACGCAGGAGTTCAGCAAGCAAAACTAAATACTCTCTGGCATGGATGTGCTGCTGTGTCCTGGGGCACGTGAAGCAGCTGAGATCCAGTTGGAAAAGGATGTGCTCTACAGTCCTACCTTCAAAACCTCAGCAAGCAAATGCTTCATTAAATTCCAAGCAATTGTATCAGACCCAGTGCTAGCAGCACAGACACCAAAAGTCTGTGAGATACATGGTCTGTCCTCTCCCAAAACCCTAGAAAGGTTACAGGCTTTTCTGTAACTCCTGTCCCAATACGAGCTGTAGCTATAAATATGTCATGTGTTACCAGTGTTATTCCTACCTACTAGTAAGACTAACCCAGATAACTCTGTTTCTGTCTCACAGTATGCATGCTGCATGCTTTAGCAAAGCAGCCAAAGAAATCTCCATCACCAAACCCAGCAACATTCACCTCTTCCCAACATCTGGTAAAACTGGTTGAGATGAAATATCTCTTTACCTTCCAGGGGCATCTCCCTTTTCATCAAACCAAACTTCTTCTCCAGAAACACCGATGAATGTAGACTTGAGGAGAAACTCCAAGAGCTTGCTGCCATCAATTGGTTTCATAGCATCACACAGCCCAACGTGTCCAGGGCAAAGAGAATGATGCATATTTTGGAGTCCATGAGCCATAGCATATATAGCATTGATGACAAATCCCATTTTACTATCCTGAACGTAGTTTTCTTCTAGACTTTCATTGCCTACAATAAAAAAAAAAAAAAAGTTATAATCAAAAATGAAATAGCATGAAAACATGAAAAAGCAATGAGCAATAAAAAGAAGTTTTCTTATTTCTCTTATAAAGCTTTAGCAGCATAAACAAGGTGCCAGAAAGGGATTAAAATTAAAAACATACATAAATATATATATTTTTTGTCAGAAATCTTTAATTCATTGAAAGTGAAATGGCTCTTGAGAAAACCCCGATTTAATCAAACTGTCAGCTTTAATTTGTTCATTTTGGATTTTTTTTTGCCTGTCATTCCACAACGCTATTTATGCTAAAAAGAGTTAAACAGTCCAGCACCAGAATGATGCATTTCATCTAGAACAATTTTTAAAAGCAATATGCTTAAAAGTTTGATTTTTGTCACATTTTAAGACATTTTGAAATCCCAGGTTTTTGAGGGCCAAGATAGCAATGTCCCTTTCAGAGCAAATAAGCAAACAATCTAAATCAGCGTCAATTCTCAGGTTATCAGAACTAATCATGTTAGATAAAAGTAGTAGTAGGTACAACAATTTGGGATTGCTACAGAAAATCAAATGAAGTTCGTAACACCAAAAGACAGTTTATGTAACTGCAGCTTGGAAGATCCAGCATGAGCAGACATTGAAGTCTCTGTCCATTGATCAGAAACAATGTGGCAGTGAAGGCTTTGCCCTTGTGTAGGTTTTAGCTCTGATCTGCTGACATTCAGGCCCTGCCAGGGGGTGCCGTTTGTGGCTGCATTTCAAGCCAGATGCTGCTGAGGTTGGGCCATCCCCCCGTTTCACATCACGAGCTGCTGGACACTGCCAGCGCCAACCCTGAGTCATGGAGGACCTGAACTGCATGGGTCCTGAGGGCAGTGGAAGTAAGAAACCTCCCTCTTTTGTTTCCTTTCCCCTGAGTCATTCTATCTCAATATGCTCAAAACTGCAAGATGCTGTCATCTGTAGACCTCCCACGTTACTCAGTGTTAACAGGCGTTTGCAATCCAGTCTCTGGTACTTTGTCTAAGTAACACCTTGTCTGTGCTAGGGAAGTAGGATGTGTGAGAGACTAGGTGTTAACTGACACTTCTCAAATCCAGGTTGGAGAAGGTAGTTGTCACTTTAAAATGAAGAAAAGAGGAAAAACTACAAGTTCACTGAAACTTCTGAGTTAAAAAATAGCTCCTTCTCCTAATGTAGGTAGTGTATGGCTTTCAAAGCAGATAATGAAGACAATCTTTACATCCATCCTTGGAGAAGACTCTAATTTGGTAGGTCTTCTTGGCTTGTTTGCCCTACAACTCAGATACGATGCCTGGGGATTCATTAGGATAGCACAAATCCTGGAGACAGGGATGTCTAGGTTTTATTCACTGCATTTCCCTTTCATAGGACATTGGTTGCAACTGGGCAAGCAAGTCTTGCTTCAGTAGCTATTTTCCAGATGAGTAGATCATAGCAAACAGTTGTGATGGTGAAGAAAAAAGCATTGTGAAAATAAGCATAATCTGACTGACTAGGTTCATGTGCTGCTCACGCTGCTACGCATTCACCACCAGTACCGCCAAACAAGGAGCAGCCAGAGTAATATTTCCCAGAGGCAATGTATGTGCCACTTTCCTTGCAGCAAAAGATTCTTAACTCCCATTCAAATCACACGCCATTCAGATCCATCTTCAGAAACACAGTGAGAATAGAAACCTTGTATGTACACTGACAGAGTATTTATCCAGGGAAATAAACTGTAAGTCAGTCCATGTACCCTCATTTATGTATTACATGTAGTATGTATGGCATAGTCTAGACATTTGTTCCCTGGATAAGTTTATGTGTGGTCTGAATATATTATCTCTAGGTGTATTTTATCAGCTGATTAGTCCCCTAGGACTAACATACTGTGAATTTACCACTGCTTCTGCCTTCCCGTAGATAGAAAATGAATGTGTTCTCCATCCTGATGTGAAAGAGAGGTGTAAGGCCCCTGAGCTCAGCACTGCAGTTCTCTCTTTGCTGTGAAGACTCTTGGTAGCAAGTAGCTGAAGAGATCACAAAATGACTGATGGGTCACAACTGTTTTCTACCTGAGAGTTTATCTCAGATGCCTCCCTAATTTCTCAGTTAATGAAAAAAAGTATAGGAACATCCACATCAGTGACCCTTGCAGGAGATAATGACAGTATCCACATATTTTTCCTGAGACAAACATTTAGATGGCTGCCAGAGGTTGAAATCAAAATGTAACAGAACTTGCCGATGCTTTAAAATGAGATTATTTTCCTCAAGTACATATTAACTCAGCAAAGCATGGATTTGGTTTCTCATATTTCAGTATAATATGCACACCTACAAAGAGAATAAATACTTGATGGTGGGAGGATTTGTTTGCTTTTGACTAATTAGGAGTGAAAATCTATCTTGCATTGAGGCTCAAAACATATAGTCCCATACTGCAGAGGTGACTGCCTTTCTGCACTTATAGAAATAGTTGTACTCTAGTGGAAAGTAATAGGCGAAGCCTCCTCTGCTAATGGATTGTCCACAGATCAGTAATATAAGCTTCCCTATGTGTAAATAAGATATTTCACAGTAAATCCATCATGAGAAGTCTATGCTTTACCTAAACTTAACTTCCTGCTGGCAAAATCCAATTTATTTCATTTTCACCATTATAAGCTATTGATACACTTATGTATTTGAGCTTGTAAAAATTCACTTATGACAATTGGTAAGAACTGATCTTTTTAAACAAGTGAGATGATGTAATTATATTTAGCCAGAGCTAAAATACAGGCAATCAATGTTCAATTAAATTTTCTCAGAACAGCATTTTAACAAATGCAAGAACTATATTTTGTTTGTTATGGGGCTTCTCTGTAAAGTTGCTATTTTCCTTTCAGTAGGTCTTTGAAATGTAATAAAGAGCAAAGCAGAAGCTTTTACTTTTCCTTCTCCTCTCTCAAAAATGTCATTGATGTACAAAAGCTTATCTGAACACTAGGGTGAATTAACATTAAAAATAGAAAAGTATTTTGTTATCTTTCTTACTCATTTTTTTTAGGGACCTTAGTTTTCACTAAGCAAAAATAAATTGTAAGCCATGTGAGTACTGGATTAATTGAAATCACCCATATGAGGCCATCTTTTAGAATGACATTGAAGAATTCAGGTGTCCTAAATTTCATACGTACTTATTTTTGTATTGGCTGCAATGCAAATCTTCCTTTAGTAATTTCCTTTTAGCAGTTCCTCAAAGGTCTGGGTCATTTCTTCTTATCAAAGTTTTTGTTTTATTCTTTTTTTTGTTGTTGTTAGTCATCATATTAAAGATGAAAAAGAGGGAGGGTATACACATACAGACTACTTAAAAAACAAAACAAACAAAAAAAACCACCCTGGATGTACACAACTGAAAAATGCTCCCAACTCTGCAAAAAGTAATACCTAAGTAGATGCAGAAGGACAGAACAAAATATCATGAAACAAAATACGAGTCTTTACTATAATGTGCCTCAAATGTAACTAATATTATCTTCAAGTAGGTACTTAAAAGGAACTGGAGGTAAAGCAACCATGAATTTAGTCTAGTGCCTTTGCTGTGAAGTAGGTGTGGGACTATCAGTGTTCTCGGGGGCAGAGAGGGTACTTATACAAATCTGACTTAATAAACTGAAAGTAAGAAAAACTATACTATCAAAATTATGGCTAGAAGTGACCTAAACTTTAAGGTATAAGGTAAAGATAGGAAAAGCCTGTGCTAATACTCAATAAGCAATTAAGCAGAAATGGTTACCTGTTTGCAGTCCTCAGAAAGGTTAGGGCAGGAAGGAATTTGGGATGGAAAGAAATGTAAAAACATTTTGGTTGGAGAATCACATCAATATCTAGCCAGTTGGTAAATTTTGAACAAACACGCACATTTGATAAAGAACACAGTCTGTTCACAGATGACTCTTGATTAGAATAAAAAGCCAAAATCTGTTGAATAAATTTGTTATAAATGATAATGTTCGATCCGGAATAGGCAGATATTTTTATGGTTTGTTGCAGACCGCAAAACGAACTGTCATATGCTGAATATTTGATGTCACATAAAAAGAGATTTTGTTCTCTTGGTCCAGTTGGTATCTATTACGAAAGCTATCATCTTTTCTGGCAGTCCTGACAGAGGGCTGAAGGTCTTAGAAATGGTATACACTGCCTTCTTCAGTTGTAGTGGTCCTTCCCAGGATTGAAATTCTTTGTGGGTAGGCCAAATGAGATTTTAGCTTTGCTGCCAGTTGCGTGGTGGTGGGCTACATTCATTATGCGTGCTCATTTAAGCAGAGAAATCATTTTGGAAGCACAACCAGGGCTATATTTCCCTGGGAAGATGAAAAAAAGAAATCTACCATACTTGGGCTGTGTGCATGACAACCTGGCACAAAGCCATGCCAAAGAGTGAAGAGTGCTGTCTCCACAAGATGCCAGCTGGCAGAGCACAGGTTACACCGTGATCAGGTAGAGCGGTACCCAGGCTTGCAGCAAATGTCTCCACGCATTGGAGAAATCGTGGAGGCATATTTCCTACCCTCTTCTTCAGTCCCAACATACACTGCCTTAACCAGTGACAGAGCAAACGTGCCCATCTGGCTCTATACAAGTTTGTGCAGAGATGTGCTAGTGATATAACATGCCCTTGGAAAATAATAGAAGTCACATATCTTGCAGAGTCACATTAGAGAAGACCTAACAAACTTGGACCACCGAATTTGTGTCATAGCATCTTGCAGGGAGCAGGGCAGAAAGCTAACATGCTGAACAGATCAGTCATTTCAAATTTGGGTCCCTAAAAGTAGCAGCTACAGATTATTTTGGCAACTAAATGGCACATGAAAGGTGATGAACAGACTTAGCTTGCTGTGTTTTTTGTGGGATTTAGGATATTTGGATCCTCAGAAAAAAATAGGGCACTTTTATTTGGATGCATAACTATTTAATTAGGGCTTTATCTTTGGACACATAGGAGGGCAAATGTAATCAATTCTACATTTCTCTTTAGTCACCAATTCCTTGAATATTTTTTCTTTTCATGCATCAGGATTATTTACTTTATCTTTTTATTTTTCAGGTTATTAAGAGCCAAACTAAGATTCTATTAAATAATTTTTGCAAAAGACTTCTTTTGTTTAAGCTCCTTTGGCATTATGGGTTCAGGTATTTTACAAATATTGCCAATCCTTTCATTTTTACATTCTATTTATAACATCTCTTATGTTATCTAACAACAAGGATAACAACATAATTATTTAACAAAATTCACCTTAAGGCATTGCAAAATGAGCACTACAGACTATAATGCCTCTAAATGTAATTAGTATAGAGATGGTGTGCTCACAACCTGCACACTAAATGGCTTGTTCTCTTCATATCATCTTTTTAAAAAGAAATGCGTTCTGTTCATTAATATTATATGGCAATGGAATCTGAATAAAATCCTCATCTCTTGATGGTATAGACAGGACTCTTGTTGACTCCACTGTGCTCATTATGTCCAAATGCAGTCAGAGCTAACAAGATGGATTCATAAAAGTTATTTATTGTATATGAAAACATCTAAATGCCCATCTGTTTCAGCCCACAATCAAATGAGCAGCTACAAGAAACTCTAAAGTTGTGTTTTCAGAAGTAACTGCCTGTTATCCAGGCAATTCCAGCTGTAGCTGCCTGCCTGTGAAGGAGAGGCCAGGAAATGCTACCAAGTGACCAGAACAAATAATTGTGGATCAGGGCTGCAGGCTTTGCTTAGATTCTTGTAATGGACTGTCTCAATGACGTTGGTGGCTATATGTGCAAGCTAATGCTACTGCCAAAAATTTGTGGAAAACTGATTTTTTGTTTTATTTTGTCTTACCAAGCCAAAATAGGATAAAAAAGGGGGAAAAAAAAGCTTTGTTTCAATTGGAATTAAAAAATTATTTGCAATTTTCATGAGACAGAATTATAGACTGAAAAATTTGTCACAGACCATAATAAATGTTTCATTCAACTTACAACAGATAATCCCATCATGGTAAATTATTGTTTCTAGTATGGGTTCTGCCCCGAGAAAACTGCTCTTTTATTGTTTTCAAACAAAAGCAGACCCATGTGTAACGGTCACTTCCCACTTTGAAGTCCGCATGTTTGCAGCAGAGAGGTAAGTTCAAGAAGCAGCTAAATACAGAGAGATGAGAGGGTCCTGACAGATAGGACACAAAAGAAGGACTGTAGAAAAGCTATCAAAAAGACACAAGATAAAACAGGTAACTTGATTCTCATTGTAATGTGAGCTATTTGTTTGACTGGATTAAACTCTACTACTTGTCAAGTAAGAGTGAGGAAGGATATATTATTTAAGAAAACCGCTCTTTCCCTAACTGCCTCCTGAACATCATGTCACCAGTCTATACAAAATAGTGCAGTGCTCTCTATAGAATAGCAAGTGGCTCTGCCATTTGGCAAGAGCTCAGAAAGCTTTCACTGGGGCAGCTAAAAGGAGGGAATATCTTACAATACGCAGGTTCTACACGAGATCTGAAAACACACTGATAAACATTTGAAATTTTACGGTACTCATGAAGCAATAAATGGAGTTCACAGGGTTACAGACTTCATTTTCAGGATGTCATTAAATCAGAAAGGTTTCGCTTCCATTCTTCGAATGGTTCTTATTTCCCCAAGCAAAGACATTCTATTTATGCAATTATATTTGATGTATTTTTTCCCTGAAAAGCTAGGATACAATTATAGTTACCAGCTGAGATACCCTGCTATTTTCTTTCTGAGCACAGGGAAATCCATGGGTCTCCCAGATACTACTGCTATGTCTAGTGAATTTTGCTTTTTGATTGGGATTGGTGTACTTCGAGTTTTGGATAAAGCTACAGAGAGAAGTGAATGCAATTCAAAGGCTGGGCATTCAGCAGAAGCTCCTAGAATTCTCTATTCAAGGCATTAACTGGATGCTGAGTGCAGCAGTATTTGTATGCAAGGGGTTACATACTTTCACTAGCAAGGTTAGATAAATAACTAATGACCCTTTTTCTCCTGGAATAAAGCTGACTGAGTGAATATATGAGGGTGTTTTTTCCTTACTTTTACCTGCATATCTTTCACAGATGTCAACTCAATGGCTAAAGAAAACCAAAATATGAATTCAACCATCAAGAGGCGCAGGTTCCCTTTCATTTCAGATGCCCAACACTTAAATTTTACAAAATCAGTCCCCTTTTTAGATACACTATACACCACCAGTGTCTTCAGCTTCCCTGCCTGTTTTTGTGAGGATGCGACATTATCCTTCAGTGTTCAAAAAGACGTCTCTTCCTTTTGTCTCTCCCTGTGTGCCAGAAGCAGTAGGGAAATCTTTAATTAAATTTACTTTCTTGGTTCTCCATATCATGTTATGTAAGCACTTCAGGGCTTTAAGAGCTTAGTGTCAAAGACTCTGGAATGAGGTTGACATACACAAATACAACAGTGCCACAGTGAAGCTGAAATATTATGAGGGAAAATGACTGCACAAGCTGCTGACTCACTCATTAATCAGATGCAGGAGAGTCTCAGAGTCGCTAGGCTCTGGACAGGAGAAAGGGGACCGAGCAGTGCTGCTAACCCTCAGCCAAAACTGAACTCACAGGTCCAGCCCACACACAATGCAACTTAGGAACAAAACAAAAGGAAGCATCTCCTTCTAACTGCTCCCGTCTTCCCCAGTCTGCCAACTGCATAGCAGACACGGGAGCCTGAAGCTCTCTTCCCTTCCCTGCACTTTCTGCCTCTCTCCATGGACCTCCAGACTCTCACACAACTGTATGACTCCAGGAAAAGCAGATTTAAGATGCAAACACCAAGCGACAATGCACATAACTCATGCTCATGCTGTGGGAGATGACAAATCTGTGTTCAAATGTGCCTGCGCTCAAGAGGGCAAAGAGAACTTTCCTCTTACATCTCTTTACTGACCCACAGGAGCCAAGCAGGAGATGAGACTGTTGTTTCCCAAAGTCTGGCTGCACCTTCACACAAATGGGAAGAGAGAGCATGTCTGATGTCTGTACGTGACAGTGCTCAGGTGAGCAGGTGAGAATGTCCAGATGAGATATTATACATTTGCCGACACTCCCAGCTGATGTGCAGTGCTGCAGCTCCTCTTTGGCTTTGGGAGAGGCTAGGTGGAAGCTGGAGACCTCCGAGCAGCTGCCAGCGTGACTTTGCCAGCACTGCGTCACTGGAGAGGGAGGCAGGGGAGTGCAAAACAAGCCTGTAGTGGAGAAAAATTTCCTTTTCCCTTTCTCCATAAATCTGCATTGCCTGCTCTCTCTCTTGTGTTGGGTAGCAGTAAAATGAAGGACTCAAATGGAAATATAATGCACTGCCTAAGGGCCACGCTAACAGCACAGCTGCCTGCATGCCAGCCACCCCAGGAGAGGGCTCCCCCCAGCAAGGTGGAGCTCTGTACCATCACAGGTTTGCCCACGAGCTACACAGAATGTTGTAATTCCTGCCAGTAAGAGCCAAAAAAAACTGGTCACAGTTGAAAAGTTGCAAAGATATGTGTCCACAGAAAGTATTTATAGCAACAGGAAGAAGAGCAGGAAACCGGATAACAAGAAGAGAACTTTCTCTACAAGTTAATGTATGTGGCACCTGGTGTTAAGTCTGGTCTAGAGATACCTACCTACGCCAGATGACTTGACAGAAGCTTACCAGCCTAATAAAGCTTCTGTTGGGGATAACAGTATGGCCCAAAGCCTCTCTGTTTCTTCTTTCTGGGTTAAAATTCTGTTGACTTTATAAGGAATTTTACTTAAGAAAAAATTAAGGTATATGGCCTTATGAGGATGACTTACTGAGATTCTTTCTCCTCTAAACACATCTGCAAGGTGGTGTTTGAAACCTCTTCCAACACTACTGTACATATCCACTGCTATAAGCTGTTAAAGGAAATTTTAGCACTGATTCTCTTTATTCCTAGCTTTTGGTGGAATGATCATCATGAAATAGCTCTGCAGTGAAAACTGTTTTTAATGAAACAGAGACTGACAGATGCACAAAGTATAGCTCAATGAAGGGGAAAAAAAAAATCCCCTTCCCACCAAAACATAAAATAAAATAAAGTAAAAAATAATAATAATAATAATAATAATAAAGATTTACGCCCGTGACCTTCGTGTGTTCTTGCAATGTGATCAGCTTGAGAAATACAATTCACAGAATGTCCAGTGGTGAAGGAACATTATCAAAAATTGACAAGAAGGTTAAGTTTTAAGGTTATTGATTACCTCATTTTGGCTTTTATCTTAATTCCTGTACTTTGGAATTAATAGACTGAAAAACAATAAAGGAAAATAATAGTTCTTATTTGAGATAAATCAATTCCTGGATCTTGGACTCCCAGGCAAACACAGGTCACATTTTTCAGCATCAGTTCAAATGGTTTTGAAAAGAAACATCACTTCATAATTGTGTGCTGCCTTTTTCATGTCTGCCTTCATGCACCGAATTGAGACTATACATACAACTGCAATGATGCACATAAAATTATGAACTTTTGTTATTATGCACATTCTAACGATGAAGTTTTGAATTAATTCTATCATGAGCAGAGTAAGTTTTAGACATTTAACCTACCTGATGGTTAGAAAAAATCTATATGTGGCCCTGCTACCTTGTGGAAATTCATCCCCAAATAAAATACTGTGATCACCTATTGGAAGACTCTTGGAATTGACCAGGAATCTGGCATGAAATGACAGTGACTTATTAGTACCTAAGGTCAAATACCCAAATGTAATGAATGGTCATATTCAAGACTTTAAACTACAAATCAATAAAACTCTACTTGCAATTCTGAACTTGATGGGGAATACATCAAGTTGGCTTGGCAGTTTAGGTTTAAAAATATTCTATCCTAATGCAAATAGTTACGACATTAAGACTGTGCTTGCTAATAATGTTAAATGACATGTTTATTCTAGAAACGGGCAAAATAGGAGATAAACTGATATGATTCCAGTGCATTCTTAGAGACAGATAATAATTATTATGAAAGCTTGACAAATAATTATGATGATTAATTTGTTTTTCTTAAAAGCTGGACTGTGTACAAACTGCCTGCAAAATGACCACAACATATTCTATTATTTATTTGAGATTATTATTTAACTTCTAGAGCAAGTCATTATTTCTCAGCTCCTATTTTAATTAGAAATGAATATTTCATCTTATAAACAGGAATAATGTATGCCAAAGGATTTTTTTTTTCCTTGATTGAATGGTTTGTACATGTAATCAGCAAAGACACTGATTTCAAATCCAGACATAGCATCTGAAATCCATCTTATTATTTCATTAGCTGACTAAAATTTAATGCTGACAAAGACATTTGAACAGTCAAGCTCAACCTTTGTGTTTAAAGGACATAGGCAATAACATGATTATTTTAAAGGATGATTCACAAGCGGTATGGTGGAAAGGAGGGCTTTTGCCCTGTCTGATCCTGAACAGGCCATACTCTGATCTGGCATCACAATCCCCCCATTCCAAGATGTTCTTGGGACTGCTTTTTGTTTGTTTGTTTCAATTCTATTCTTCTGTCCCCTTTCTTAGGAATACGACAGCAGGGAATTCCATTTGTTACTCTTACTGCATATTCTCTAGCTGCTTCTGTCATTCCCAATCCAACCATAAACTGTCTCTATCCCCTTTTTCGGACTCTGCAGGGTTCCACAAATGCCCTTAAAGTGCTCTCAAAGCCTCAGGCACCATTTTAATATAACTGGTTATTATTGCAGAGACCTTGAATGCGTCTGCTTTTCTTGTTTTCTTTACAAATTGCCCAGCTAACTTCTTCCTCCAGTGCCATCCTGGATCCTGACCCAGTCTCTGTAAAGACAGGATTCCACAGAGAACATTTTCTGCATGACCTGGGCAGAAAAGTTTAAAAAAAAAAAAAGAAAAAAAATAAAGAAAAAGAAATAAAGAAAGAAACAGAAAACCCAGCCTTCGGTTTTCCCCTCTCTCTCAGGTAACTACGTAACCTTGCTGCCTTACTCGCACACTCCATTAAAGACATATTTAGAACTACTGTTCTTAACAGCTGTGTTATTTGGAACAAGTCTAGCAGATAATGAGTTGCTGCTACTCTTACAGGAGACAGGAATGAGAACACTTAAAATCAAACTCATTTACAAATCTGAAGAAATATTTGCAGATTTTGATATCATTTGGCTAGCTTCAATCATGATTTTCATGATTAATAAATGAAATTGTTGAGTCAGATACCCTTACAGATCTCCTATTATAGCACACAATGAAGGAGAAAATGAAAAGCACAAGAAATAGGACTGATTAAATTTCAAGTGTCGTGCTATTCATATGAAGCCTGAGACTTTATCTGAAAGAGAAAGACAGAACTCAGTAATTGTGCTGCAGCTTTCAGAACATTAACCATCTTGGATACTTAAATTAGGAACCTGAATACATATTCAGGCAACTAATTAATTGACTCGATTAATACCTGAACTTCTGTAGTTGCTGTTGACTTCCATGGGAATTACAGGAGATTAGTACCCTTAAAAATCAGGCCAATTTATCTAGGTCTCAGTGTGTGCACTTCGGGAGCCTAATTTTGAGCTTCTTCATTGGAAATGCTTGCTCAGAGTTGAAAATCAGCAATCTCCATGTAAAGCATAGGAGGTATTACTGCTGAATAGGGCAAAGAAGTTAACAGGAATCCAGTCTCATTGTATGTTAAATATTCAGCACCAGTACAACACCCACAATTATTAATCAAGGTCTTTTTACATCAGTGTGGAAAAATATAGTGAAAATAATGAAATACATGTTATTCATTAACCTATTCCCTCCGGAGATCTGCGCTCCTATCTGACATGGAGATGGCAAAACAGAAGAAATTGCACAAACTCTTCTCAGTCTATTGATCTAGACCTGTAAATAACTAAGTGCTAGTTCACAGTTGTCAGTATATGGGCATGAGATCTGGAGGACTTCAAAGGTATGAGTCAATAACTCGTGTTAACAATGGGCAAAGTACTTCATACACGGTAGGAGAATCTCTGTGGCTGGCAGGCACAGACTAGCTGGCCTAACAGATCTTTTCCTAATTTAAATTCCACCAGTTCTGCGTGAGCCTGAAGAATGGTCAGGAGAGATATCTAATATTTATCACGCTTTAAAACAATATTGATTTAAGAGAGATTTCAGAATTCTTGCATAACAGCGTATCACCCATCAGCCGGTATTACTGGTTTTCTTTTTTCTGTTATTATTATTGTGAAAGAACAAACTAGTTCCTCATTTCTGTTCTTAATGTTAAGGTGGTATTAAAAACACCATCATTAACTTCCCAGGAATAAATTAATACAAACACAAATGTGTCTCACTTCTGCAGAAATACAGCTCCCTCCAAATTTCATTTCTCCTCCGGAGTTTACTGATGCTTTTTTTTTTTTTTTTTTAAAATAGACCATCTCCTCACACAAGAAACCTCCTGTTTGAAGAGCTGGCTTCCTGGGACCACCCAGCTGCATGCTGGTGGGTGGACTTCAAGTGTGAGGTGAATAACTGCTGCCCACCCAGGTGAGGCTGCATCCCTGCAGCCACACAGTCTCCCTTGGAAACTCTTCTCGCTTCCTGAAATCAAAGGCAGCTGCTGCAGCTGCTCTTGCACTGAGGAGCAAAGTGGCCTCAGCCACCCTATCCAGCACCTAGCTGGACCACGTTCTAATTTAGCAGAGAACACTCACAGTTTCCATTTTAAATTAAGGGTGGGTTTCAAATTACTGGTAGGGATATCCAAATATTCCCTTGCAACCCTTGCAATATACAACACATTAATCACACATGCACAGATCACAAAGATCCACTTTATTTTCCCCTTAACAAGCTGACTGGACATATGCCCAGGGCTATGTTCAAGTACTGTATCACAGAAAATATTCATTTTAAAGCAAAGCTAAGATTAGAAGCTTCTGAGTGACATCTGTGCAAGGACAATGCATCACTGATTAGTAGCGAACTAGAAGCTAAGCAAATCAGAAGACAAAATAAGTGGGTCTAATCTTTATTCACACATTTAAAAAAACAGAAGCTGGTCTTTCAGATCTGAAAGAATTTCAAAAGCTTTCATTTTTCAAAAGCACCTCCTTTTTTCCTCAGTGTAGCCAGATACGACAATGCAGCAAGAAAGGGCTTCCAGCCCAACCAAACCCAAATTACAAAACACTTGAGATTCCGTAAGAAAACTGGTCCTTGTGACGTGAACTTCTAGACAAAGTAAATCTGGAAGAACAGGCAGAGCAAACTGTCCTTTGTAGAAAGTAGATGGTACACTGCACAGCGTGCTGCGTGGAGCACTATTGCTTTGAAGAGAATCGCCCTGAGTTTCTGTTCCCTGTAAAGCTAAACCCGAACCCAGTACTAAATTAAGTGTTTGAACTTGCAGGTTCCTCCAACAATGCTTTCTATTATATAAATCATAAAAATCCAAGCTGAAAGAAACCTCTGGAAATCATCTTGTCTCGCACCTTGCTGTGCTGCAGTAGCCTTCTCTGGCTCAGTCAGCAGCCCAGCCTAGCTTTTTTCATTATTTTTTCATTATTTTTCCCTAGTTCCCTCCACACTGGCAGACTTCTGCACTTCCCTGGCCCTCCCAGTATGAGCAGGAAAGCAGCAGTTTGTTCTGGCAACCCTAGTCTTCGGAGCATGCACCTTCCATGTTCTGCTTATGGATATGAATACAGTTTATTCGAGGCAGGAAGGTTTGTTATTTATATGGTTCAAGTTTTACTACTCAGGCTCATAATTTACTGTTCTTTACACCACTTTTTGCACAAGATCTGTTAAGAGGACCCCATTCATTTTAAGAACTCTATTGCCTATTTTTCAGCAAATACCCTTGTGCACAAAGGGTATCTCTGGGCTGCAGCTAGACATGTGAGTGTGTGGGTGCGCACCTACACATGTTAGATCCTGCTGTATCTCCTTTGTGCCTGTATTTATGGGGTAATTATGCCAGTAATGAAAATCTGTGAAACTGCTAGCTGAGTTTAACAACTTTCCACCTCCAGGTAAATGAGAAAAGGGAAGATACAATCTAATAAAATACCATGAGGGCCGACGGAAGGCAGTTGGCCTTGTTTTCTGACCAGTTACCATTATTATTTCATCAGGTTTATTTACAGATTTGGTTAAATGCTTATAACTAGGGTAACTGGTCTGATGTGTGACCTGCACAAAAAACTGATTTCTAGGAACAAGTCAATTAATTTTAATTGTGTCCTTTTGTCCTCCCCACACTCCTGATACAAGTTCAAAGCATCTGCAACACTCTGAACAGCCAGGAGTGCCCCTGTCACTCTCCAGGCACCGCAGACAGGAGCACAGAGGAGGCACAAGGGAGCATGATTCATATGTCCTGTTCCTTTGCAGCTCCATCAGTTTACTCATGTAATGGAGAAGGCCGAATCTCACAAGTCTACCTGAGGATTGTTTTAATCCCAGAAGCAGGAACTTTGACTGTTAAAACCCACAGTGGGAAAAGTAGGAGTAAATATTACATTCAGAAAACTTTTGTGATATCCCACTGTAGTACAAATATGTTCTGCAGACTCTTTTCTATGCTGTTTACAATGACATATGTATACTGTTTCTTTCCTTTATTTGACAATGATCTCACTTTTTCATGGATTCCAAAAGAAAAATAATAGATGTTGTGATTGTATTTTGATTCACAGCCTAGTTAAAAGGTATTTTTGGAAATATAAAATATTGGATAAATGTGGCTACTTTCTTCCTAACACAGAAGAAGCTAGGAGCAAATGAACAAAAACCTGACCATAGGTAATGTCTTTTCTTAATTATGCCGATGATTTATCACAGATAAAGACATTATTAAATTTATTCTTTAAGCCTTAAAAGCCATCTGTTACTTTGTCTGGAAAATAAAATGAGGCTACAGCTCTCCTGTCTTACCTGCTGTAAAAAAGCCTGGGCTAAAAGGTGTAGCAAATAGAGTACTTTCAGACAAGTTGTCCCTAATACACTTTATTATAGGTGCCTTGGAAGTTGTGATCAGCGAGTTTTGACCACTACTGTGGGATGCAACTTAGATCTCCTGCCTGATACTCAGGACGTAAAGAGTGACAAAGGACTCAGCTCCTTCTCTACTCCAGAATATAAAAAATATAATGGAAATCCAAAGCAGGGATTAGGGATGGTGAGTCATAAGACACATAAGGTACAACATGTCTTGAAGAAATCATGGTATGTCAATAGCTTTTGATTCCTTCTTCAAAAGCTTATGAATGTGTCTAATATATACTGCAGCAAGTGACTTACAATCAGTGACTGACCTGACTGAATATGTGCTCAGACTCTTATCTTATAATTAACTTTTGATCTATTGTAGTAGTAGCAGTAACTACTGTAGTGCAAGTAACTCCTACTGTAGGTGCTTCTGTTGATGCAAATTCTCATGGGACAGGTGCTTTATGAGGGAGCTTTCCAGATGTCAAGATTAAAGGAATGTTCTTAGAGAAGCACCTATGGACACCTCTGACACAGCAGAATGAGCTCTAATAAAGTCTGATGGATTTAGTTTGTCCAGCACACAACATAACCTAAAACACCCTGAAAACTACTCAGATCAGCTCTCAGTAGAAATGTATTCACACTTTCAGCAAAGGGTAGAAACAATCAAGTACATGGCCTAAAGTGGTTTGCCCACTGATATGAGAAAATGAGGGCCCATGCTATCTCATATAAATCAATCAAAACTAAAATTGGTTTTGAGAAAAAGTCCATGATTAGGAGAAGTTCTCAACTGCATTGCTGGTAGACAGGATGAATTCTGAAACAGAAATTAGCTGAGTACAGAGCTGTCTGAGGATGGGAATAGGTCAGCCATCAGCCTTCTATCTTCCTATCCAGTGTAATATGTACAATATTACAAATATCAAGGAGAACTTCACATACAAACAAACACCATGACAGGCTTGAGTAGAGGCTCTGTAGACCTTCTAAAAAGACATTATTATCCTATGTCAGAAGAAAAACCCACCTCACTAAAACTATATATATGTCTGAATGAGATAAAACCCTGTACTTCTTAATGGGTGGGTGATAACAGTGGCAAACACTTAAAGATGCTTTTCAGAGATATCTTAACTAGGGGTAAATAAGTCAAGCTGGCTCCAGAAGCACTTGTTTAAATAGTGGATTTAGCAGTTTGGTTATAATGCCCCATAGACATAACTATGCTGTTCCTGGACTTGATCTGGTATGTTCACATAACACTGCATAGCTCTTTCTGTATGTTTCTATGTGGGTGTCTCATATCTGAAGCATCTCTGCTTCTTGCTCCATATCTCTTTCAGACCAGGTCTATACCAAGCCAAGTGAATAACACAAGGTCTTCACAGTGACTAAGTAATCTATGTTTACTGTAATTTTTGTCTCAAGAACTATGAGCCTGCGTTATTCATACCAAACCATGGTATGAATAGCCTTTTCTAGAATATTTAGTCTTCCTCACAAGTTCTTTTCTGCTATCATTAGTGTGTTCTAATGTGACTTGAGGATTTATGTGACTTGAGGATTTATGGTAGACATCCAGAGCTCCTTAGGTATGGTGCAGGCTTATGTCTTCTTTCTGAGAGAGTCTAATGATGCAGAAAGAAGATGCAAAAAAATACAACTTCTCAGGACCAAAGCTGAGGCAAGAATGTGGTGGCCATACAGACCCTTAGCAGGAACAAAGGCCAGCAGCTTCCTGGGCTGTACTGACAGGAGCATAGCCAGTCGACTGTGGGATATGTTTACCTCCCCACCATCACCATCACCACCACCCCTTACTTTGCACTCATCGGGCTGCATCTAGAATACTGCACTCAGTTTTTGAACCCCCAGTACAGAAACAGATTGATAACCTGGAGCTCATTCAGCAGAGGGCCATCAAGATGATTGAGAGCTGCACTCCTTGTCCTGTGAGGACAAGCTGAAGGACTTGGGCTTGTTCAGCCTGGAGAAGAGATGGCTGCAGGGAAACTAAACAACAGCCCTCTCATACCTCCAGGGAGGTTATTAAGAAGAGGACAGCCTCTTCATGGTGGAGCATGGTGGGAGGATTAGAGACAATGGGCATAACTTGAAACAAAAGAGCTTGAGATTGGATATAAGGCCAAACTTTTTCACATTCAAGCAGTGGAAAAAGCTGCCCAGAGAGACTTTGCCACCTCCACCNCTCACTTTTTCATGGATTCCAAAAGAAAAATAATAGATGTTGTGATTGTATTTTGATTCACAGCCTAGTTAAAAGGTATTTTTGGAAATATAAAATATTGGATAAATGTGGCTACTTTCTTCCTAACACAGAAGAAGCTAGGAGCAAATGAACAAAAACCTGACCATAGGTAATGTCTTTTCTTAATTATGCCGATGATTTATCACAGATAAAGACATTATTAAATTTATTCTTTAAGCCTTAAAAGCCATCTGTTACTTTGTCTGGAAAATAAAATGAGGCTACAGCTCTCCTGTCTTACCTGCTGTAAAAAAGCCTGGGCTAAAAGGTGTAGCAAATAGAGTACTTTCAGACAAGTTGTCCCTAATACACTTTATTATAGGTGCCTTGGAAGTTGTGATCAGCGAGTTTTGACCACTACTGTGGGATGCAACTTAGATCTCCTGCCTGATACTCAGGACGTAAAGAGTGACAAAGGACTCAGCTCCTTCTCTACTCCAGAATATAAAAAATATAATGGAAATCCAAAGCAGGGATTAGGGATGGTGAGTCATAAGACACATAAGGTACAACATGTCTTGAAGAAATCATGGTATGTCAATAGCTTTTGATTCCTTCTTCAAAAGCTTATGAATGTGTCTAATATATACTGCAGCAAGTGACTTACAATCAGTGACTGACCTGACTGAATATGTGCTCAGACTCTTATCTTATAATTAACTTTTGATCTATTGTAGTAGTAGCAGTAACTACTGTAGTGCAAGTAACTCCTACTGTAGGTGCTTCTGTTGATGCAAATTCTCATGGGACAGGTGCTTTATGAGGGAGCTTTCCAGATGTCAAGATTAAAGGAATGTTCTTAGAGAAGCACCTATGGACACCTCTGACACAGCAGAATGAGCTCTAATAAAGTCTGATGGATTTAGTTTGTCCAGCACACAACATAACCTAAAACACCCTGAAAACTACTCAGATCAGCTCTCAGTAGAAATGTATTCACACTTTCAGCAAAGGGTAGAAACAATCAAGTACATGGCCTAAAGTGGTTTGCCCACTGATATGAGAAAATGAGGGCCCATGCTATCTCATATAAATCAATCAAAACTAAAATTGGTTTTGAGAAAAAGTCCATGATTAGGAGAAGTTCTCAACTGCATTGCTGGTAGACAGGATGAATTCTGAAACAGAAATTAGCTGAGTACAGAGCTGTCTGAGGATGGGAATAGGTCAGCCATCAGCCTTCTATCTTCCTATCCAGTGTAATATGTACAATATTACAAATATCAAGGAGAACTTCACATACAAACAAACACCATGACAGGCTTGAGTAGAGGCTCTGTAGACCTTCTAAAAAGACATTATTATCCTATGTCAGAAGAAAAACCCACCTCACTAAAACTATATATATGTCTGAATGAGATAAAACCCTGTACTTCTTAATGGGTGGGTGATAACAGTGGCAAACACTTAAAGATGCTTTTCAGAGATATCTTAACTAGGGGTAAATAAGTCAAGCTGGCTCCAGAAGCACTTGTTTAAATAGTGGATTTAGCAGTTTGGTTATAATGCCCCATAGACATAACTATGCTGTTCCTGGACTTGATCTGGTATGTTCACATAACACTGCATAGCTCTTTCTGTATGTTTCTATGTGGGTGTCTCATATCTGAAGCATCTCTGCTTCTTGCTCCATATCTCTTTCAGACCAGGTCTATACCAAGCCAAGTGAATAACACAAGGTCTTCACAGTGACTAAGTAATCTATGTTTACTGTAATTTTTGTCTCAAGAACTATGAGCCTGCGTTATTCATACCAAACCATGGTATGAATAGCCTTTTCTAGAATATTTAGTCTTCCTCACAAGTTCTTTTCTGCTATCATTAGTGTGTTCTAATGTGACTTGAGGATTTATGTGACTTGAGGATTTATGGTAGACATCCAGAGCTCCTTAGGTATGGTGCAGGCTTATGTCTTCTTTCTGAGAGAGTCTAACGATGCAGAAAGAAGATGCAAAAAAATACAACTTCTCAGGACCAAAGCTGAGGCAAGAATGTGGTGGCCATACAGACCCTTAGCAGGAACAAAGGCCAGCAGCTTCCTGGGCTGTACTGACAGGAGCATAGCCAGTCGACTGTGGGATATGTTTACCTCCCCACCATCACCATCACCACCACCCCTTACTTTGCACTCATCAGGCTGCATCTAGAATACTGCACTCAGTTTTTGAACCCCCAGTACAGAAACAGATTGATAACCTGGAGCTCATTCAGCAGAGGGCCATCAAGATGATTGAGAGCTGCACTCCTTGTCCTGTGAGGACAAGCTGAAGGACTTGGGCTTGTTCAGCCTGGAGAAGAGATGGCTGCAGGGAAACTAAACAACAGCCCTCTCATACCTCCAGGGAGGTTATTAAGAAGAGGACAGCCTCTTCATGGTGGAGCATGGTGGGAGGATTAGAGACAATGGGCATAACTTGAAACAAAAGAGCTTGAGATTGGATATAAGGCCAAACTTTTTCACATTCAAGCAGTGGAAAAAGCTGCCCAGAGAGACTTTGCCACCTCCACCCTTGGCGGTTTTCAAGTCCCCAGTGACTAAAACCCTGAGCAACCTCAAAGCTGAACTTACAACTGGCCCTGCTGTGAGCAGGAGGTTGGAGTACAGGCTTCCTGAGCTGGCTTCCTGAGCTACTTTCCAGCCTAAGCGATTATGTAATTCTGTGACTTTGGCTGCACTCAGTCTGATTGTTTGTCTTTCTCTTGTACCTAGACAGGAATTAGCAGATAAAGCAATCCTTATGGCATGACCATGGTATGAGTAAGCATCCAAGGGAACTTGGCCTGCAATCTCCTTTGGAATAAAAAAAATCTACTTTTCTTGTTCTTGTCCGCTACAAGTAGGTTTTCAGACAGATAATCCTTCTCCTCAAAGATCAATTGAATCAATGAATGAATCATGAATTGCCCACTTTGTTCCACTTCACTCTGTTGAAAAATGTCTGCTGATTGTCTGCCAATGTATTTTGTTGTTCCAGCAGATGAACTGCTGTGAGCATAATCTGATGTTTGCATCAGTTCCATAACCAATTTCATAACTGTCTCTTGTGGTGCAGAGGAGTACTCATCCCACCCACTTCACATTATCGGCAGCCATTGTATTATCTGTGAAAGAGGTGAATAGTCATTCTGTAAATCAGCAGTTAGACCTCCATACAAGTGTTTGAACTGCACTGAGTTCTACACCATTTCCATATAAGTGAGAATTGCATTTAACTCTGACCTATGTGGGCTCACCAAGTCCAACAGAGAAACATTTGTCACTGCAGTTTTGTGGGGAGAAAAGGACTTCTATTCAGGCTATTTCTATCAGATCAGAGAGGAGAAAACATCCTACAGAGCTGTTGGAAGGGTGTTTGTCTCTTGATAGGAACAGTCTATCACCTAATCTTGCTGTCAGCATACAATATCCAAAATGTGGAAAAGTCTGAATTGTCTGATGAACTGAGACAAGTTGTGACTGTTGCTTGGAGCAGTGCCTGAGGTTGTGTGCTAAGGGAACTTAGTGTCAGGTCCATCCTGAGCTAGGTAGCTTCTTAGCATCTCAAATTCAGAAGGAGCTTTTTTCTGTTAGTGTTAAAATGGACTTCTCTGTTCTGACTTTTCATCTGAAAGGCATGAAGTTTGGTGTGAAGTTCTAAACCTCCCAATGAGTCAGCGGTCCATACAGAGATGCAGGACATCCTTGGTTTCCTGAAGAATGTAGCTACTACATGGAAAACACTGAAAATACCCTAGTGGCATGAACAGTTGAAGAAAAATAACTCTGTACTGGAAGTGGTTTTGCCCTTCTAGAAATCAAGGAAACTACAAGAGATCATACAAAAACCTCTCTTTTCTATATACAAGAAAAATTCTAGACTTGAGTCATATTGTATAAGGAAGAGTATCTTCTATAGTCATGAGAAAGACAGAGAGACAGAGAGAGGCAGTCACTTACGAGAGGCATTTGGCTATAACGTTTGCAAAGAATGAGCCAAAATAGCTCCCTCTCATTTGGCTGCCACCCAAATGGGAAAAGTTGTTTTTTTGGTTTGTTTTTTTATTGTCATTGTTTTTGTTTGTTTGTTTGTTTGTTTTAAGAAAGAAAGGAATGATCCAAAAGAGCAGGTTGTCTTCTCTTCCCAAAAATTTGTGCTACTATTGTATAGTACTAGTACATCCAGATAAACTATTCTGAAAACGTCAATTTTTAGGTAGCCCTCAGACTTTACAGACTGGAAGGCACCTGGATTTGCTTCTTTTCAAGTTCTTAGACCAGACAGACTTTTTTTTTCCCCCCAAAATACACGCACAGTTAAGTGTAACGTGAGAATTCCTGAAAGATGACATCAGTCTTATCAGGGACTGAATGAGAGAATTCAAGCAGTAATTCCTGTCATCAGGGAAGGGAGATTTCTGGGAACTTGCTTTTCCCTTGCTTCCTAGAAAGTCTGCAATCCCAAGCTAGTGCTGACTCAACAGTAACGGTGTATGAGAAATTGCAAATGCAGCAGCCATAATTGCTTGAAGAAAAGTCCTTGCCTATCCATGAATGCTAGCAATTGAACTTCACATTCCAGTGGCAATTCTGAATAAATTGCTCAATAAAGTGATTAGGTTGAATATGAGAAAATTATACTGGACAAGCAGTAATTGAAGATGTTCAAATACAAACTTTGTAATTAATCTTCTTTTCAAACTGGATAGGTCCAAGGATTCTGAATCTTTTTGAATAAGGTAGTTGGAGAAAAACAGTCTTCTTCTCTTTTTTTGTTTGTGGTTGCTCCTAGGGACCCCACTGATGGGTAAATACAAATACACTGTGATCCCCTAGACAACACAAGTATTCTTTGCCCTTGGTTTTCTTTTTCATTAGAGAGTTTCCTGATATAACTCTCCAGTGACTGAAGATGAATCCTTTGAATCAATTCCTGTTTATACAAAAGCGCAGGTGTGCTGTGTTCTCAGTAATGACTACCAGTGCACTTCTGGAATACAGAACAGATCAGGACCCAGACACAGTCACAACGCATGCTAATAATGTGTATGGAGTCCTGAGAGCACAGGGGACTCAGCTTTTTCCATAATGCAGAATCCTATGTACCTTGTTACAGGAATGCTGATGGCATACTGTGAGGTAAGAGTGAAAGTTCTCAGATATAATGGAGGAGCTCGATACCAGTGTTCAATATTGATAACTTTCCTGGGGTGATGGAGTAGTAACAGCAGGACTTTACTTTGTAGTACAACAAAGAAGTCAAAACTTAGTCTATTGGTACTTCTAATGGATTTCAAATGTTACTGTTTATTATTTATTGAACAATATCGATTCGCTCCCTCAAATCCATGCATGGAGCCTTCTTTGTGAAGGATGGAACACGCAATTCAGACTTTTTTTTTCAGAGGGCTTGTGAAGAGGCCTGTCTCCAAACCTGTGCTACGTAAAGAAGGCAGCTTCTTGGCACTATCATACTAGACCTCCTTGGAGAGAAAGACTCCATCAGCAAGCTTTGGAGCAGCTAGTATTTGAAGTGACATTCTTAACCCTGCAGAAAGATCAAGTAAAGATATGTGCGTGGAAAGCTGTGGTGGTGCCAGTCACCAGTCAGCTCTGTGCAGTTAAAGAAAAATGCAATAGGATATTGTATTGCCACTAGACTCACTGGGACATAGAGGTCTCTTGATTCTGTAGCTATGCCATTATTAGGAATAGATAACTTCTGGCACTTCCCTTTTGTGATCTGAGACATTTATGAACTTCTCAGTTCTGTGTGATAAGCCTGAGGGTTATCAGAGGTTCATCCCCAAATTTAAGAGCTGATTGTTTTTCAGAGAAGCCTAAAAAGCATCATACATTTTGAAGCTTCATGCAAAAACTTCTTAGAGGAAGGAAAGATGATAGAGTGCCTGAATTATGACTACTAACAGTCAGAGTCTACCAATGCTTTTGTATTTCACTAGTATTATCAGAATGTAATGGTTCCTGTCTCTGATACCTGTTGCCTTGAGAAACACCAATCACTAGGGCAGGCATGCAATGATACCTATGCAGCACCCTCTCCAATGTCCAGTGCCTTCAACCCTGGGATGTCCTGAGACAGATTGGTGTGGGGTTTTTTGTGTGGTGTTTTTGTTGTTGTTGTTGTTTGGTTGGTTGTTGGGGGGGGGGTGTCTTGTTGTTGTTGTTTTCCATAAAACAGCCCTTATTATTTTTTTTTCCATGAATTTGCATGAATTTGTTTAACTGCTTTTTGTCTCAAGGACAAATTTAGAGTCCACAGCAACCTGTGTCTGACAACTCATCTACACATTCTGTGAAGAAGTACACCATTTAGTCCAGTCTGAACTTGCCTGCTGGTATTTGCTTTTGATGCAGTAGATGAAGAATGACCATGCTGGTTCTGACTAAAGTTCATACATAGTTTTATGACCAAAGAGAGGCTGGATAGCTACCTGTGCTTACAACAGCTGCTGAGATTCCTCAGAAATCAGGCATTTTTATAGGGTATCAGTATGAAACTTATTTATGTGAATGGAATGACCAAAACAAAGCAAGCTTAAGCATCATTTCTTAAGAAAGAAGGCTATGTATTTGCATTGTGTGTCCATCATTCAACCTCCACTTTGTAATTTCTGCTCTTGTTGGCCTATATTAACTCCTTTGACTGAAGTGAAGCAGTCTCAAAAAAAAAATTAAATATATATCATAAATGAACGTTTTGGTAGAATCTGAAGTTAATGATTACTTTGAGGAAAAATTATCAGTATAAATTCAAAAATTATTTAGTCAGTATGGCTTACGACTATCTCCTAAGCACCCAGATGGGCCAGCCAGTCTGCCGGACAGCACATTAGGCCAGTTTTGAGTCAGTCACAGTATTTGTTTATATAACTCGACTGTTAATAAGAGAACTGAGGAGAAACTAAAGGTAATGCGGAATGTGTTAAGTGCTGATGATGGAGAAGGGAAGAACTGGAAATACTGTGAGGAGTCAGCTCAGGGGGCACATGAATACCAACTGAGATTACTGCTATGGAATAAAGGGGGTGGAGATGTAAAGAATAGGGAATCCATAGGAAGCCAGACTTCATTATTTTTGTTTACCATGGGGTAACTTCCTTACTATCAAAATGTACTTTTTGACTAGAAATGAAATATTTACAAACTACAAATTAAATATTTGCAGAAATTATTCAGCAAGTATTTTGCAGAAAAGTGATCACCTCCATCTCAATTTACCAATAAATTTAATCTTAATGAAATATTTTAGTTTATTTGCTCAAGTTCTGCCATGGAAGAGAAAACCTGTCTATGCACAAGATACACTTCTCTTGCTATAAGGTAAGGATTACTTCTATCTGCATGACAGTGTTCTTTTTATAGGAGTGCTATGTAGAAAAAAAAAAAAACTAGAAATGTTTTAATGGGTGAAGAAAAAAAAGAGTGAAGTAGATGACTGCCCAATTTGAGGACACACCAATTTTCCTTAGATTTGTTTTCTGCTGTAGTATTTTCTCTAAATTTTCTCGTTATTCAGCTGGACAGAAAACCTGATGAAAAAAGAAGTTTAAATTTGTTCCAGTTTTTGTTAAAATTTAACTTTCATTTATATTATCTCAGCTGTGGCCAGGTAGCCATATTACAAACTCAGGCACTATTCTCAGCCTCAGCATAGATCTAAAACCTGAAAGGGAAACAATTCGTTCTATGAGAATGCAGAACTGTATTGAGAGGGGGCTGTGCCAGACATACTCCTACTAGAGTTCAGATTTCTATCTGTGCAATTTGGGGTTGTTACTTTTCACCAGTGATTTATACAGTAAAAACAAACAAGCAAACAAATGAACAAACAAAGCAAAGTATAGGAAAACAGTTGACAGATTACCAGTGCAGTTCTTCTGGAAGTTGGGATTCTCTAGTGGGTGCCCTGGGATGCGACACTGAAACCTGTGCTGCCAGAACTCGGGAAACCAGGGGTTGCGTGTATTGGTGTCCAGACGCAGCTTCAGATAGTAGTCATCAAAAGACAAGACCTCTGGAGACTGCAGTTTGATAGTGATGCCTCCATTTGCTTCAGGTTCGTAACCTTCTATGACTTCATCTCTGTCTGCCCAACCATCACTGAAAAGAGTCAAAAAAAACCTTATCACCCAGAGACAGGAAACTTGTTTTGAAAAAGCAGCTAGCCAAAGGCAGGCCAGCACCCTCAGAAGCAAGCAATTCGGGGGGAATCTAATGGCATATCTAAAATCCAGGCAGAGGGGGAAAGAAGAAAGCACAGTGATGGAGACTTGTAATGAGCAGTCTGACTGACTTCGTGCCAAGCCCTCATTAATTCATCTGGAATGAAAAGGATTTGTCTTGTCCCTTTGGAAAGAATTTTTCGGCATAGCTTCTGGTGTGATGTCTTTATGACTGAATATTTTTGCCTTATTTAGGTTATCCTGTGAAGGTAGAAACTGAAAGAATTATCTTCAATGGAAAGGAAACTAAACCTGAATCCTGGGTGTTTCACAGAAGAGATCTGAGCATGTATGGATTGCATAGCTAGAAGACTAATTCAAATCAAACATGAAGTGAGAAATGCATTGTGTTGTAAGAGAACGGAATACTCTATTTATCAAGAATACCTGATAAAGTTGAACAAACTAAAAAGAAAACCGTATGCTATCCTCATACTGTATAGGGATCTGTGATAACATTTTTTCTTTATTATTATATTTATTTATTTATTTTAAAACAATGGCTTTCGATTTTACTTCTCCATTTATTCACTTCAAAGACTTTCCTCAAAACCTGAAGAAAAAACTCTTTCTTGAAAATATTATTTCATGGAACATCCATTTTAATGGGTTTGAACAAGGTCAATTTTGCTTAACACTTGAGTTTTAGTTTAGTTCTTTTAACTAGAAGTCCATTGATTTAATGTCATTCTCCAGTTCTTATTAGGGTCCCCTAAGAATAGTGGTATTATGGTCCAATTTAAGTACAAATATAAGTCAGCCATTGCTTAATTTTAATACATTGGGCATGTCATGAGAGAAAATAGATTATTCTGGCATCTCAGATCTAGCTGTATCCATTCAGAATCAAAACAGTGGCACTGCTGCTGTGAAAATCAGACAGATGAATCACTTTCTGCAGGAAAAATGTGATTAACTACCAAGAGAAAAGTCCTTGTTTCACCAAAAAGTGAACTCCTGACAGACTGAAAGAAGTTCCTTTTTAGGAGCCTCTTGCACACAGCCTTGAGAAGAGCATCACAGTGCAGAACATATCAACCAAGGGCATTTATGAGGCACTTGATGTAGATGTGACTGGGAGTCCAAAATGGAAAATAGAAAAGATATGAAGTAGCAAGCTCTGTCACAGTCCTAGTCAAACAAATGTGGAGTGACTATGCATTGGGCATGTGTGAGTCTTTGGTCCCCAGCCACCATACTGAACAGCTGCATGGTTTAGCTGACATTCACATTGACTGCTGCACCTGGGCAGCAGGTACCTGGAAAAAAAGAAAATGTCAGGTCTCCATGGAAATACAGGAAAGCCCATGTACTGAGTGCTTTTCACATGGGACACAGGACCCAAGCCTTTATTACAGGAAGTCATTTAAGATAGGGACATCTTGCAGCACACTTATTGAGTGATCAATGGATTCCTTTCAACCTGGGCCTGGGGACCCACAAAGCCACACTTGAAGACATCACCACATGGACCCTTTGAGCCAGGATTTCTTCTTTGTTTCCCCATTTCCCAAGGCCTTGCAGTAGAACTGGCTGAATTTTCTGGACATACCAACCACTGACCAAAATCTTCATATAGCCAAGCAGCATGAGATACATTCATAGTATGCATGTTGCATCTTGTATGCGATATGAGAGTAGAGAGCAGGAGAAGGCACAGGGAGTAGCTCACAGGAAGGAAGCAGCAACGGCTTACCAGTCCCTTTGTGAAATGGTGGTGGGCATGAGGCTGAACCCCAGAGAGACTCTACCAGGCTGAACCCAGCAGCATCTGCTGGGTAACTTCCTCCTGTAGCCTGTGGGTTGCCCAGGTCCTGCCTTTGTAACAACACAGCCCTAGGGATAATGACGTGGCTTGGCCGAGGCCTGACAGCTGCCTTTGAATTACCATAGAAGTGCATAGAGTTCAAAGGCCACAATTTGTCCATTCTTGCTCCCTGCCCCACTAGATTGTCTTGAGTTTTAGAGAGGGAAAGAAACCACAGCTCGTCCACTCCTCACCTGTCAACATGCTCAGTGAAATTAGTAAAATGTACAGTGCACCCTTACTGCCTCACAGCAGACCACAGTCTAGATAAAACTACACAGGTAAAGCTAGGAGACCAAGCTTGCTGGATTTCACATAATCCAAGCCAGCAACTGGCACCAAAGAGAAGAAAAAGACATAATGTTTATTTCCTTTTATGTGGGGGAAAACAACCAAGAGGTCACTATTACAGCATAAGTAATTGAGTCCTAATTGCATGATTACTTCATTATTTGTCACAATGTTTATGGCTTGCAAACTCTAGACTTGAGCAGAAACTGAGTTGTGGTGGTTTTACCCAGCTAAACAGCCGACCTCCACCACAACCGCTCGCTCACTCTCCCTCCTCAAAGAAACAGGGGGAGAAAATATGATAGACCAGGGCTTAATGGTTGAGATAAGGACAAGCAGGTTACTCACTAATTATCGTCACAGGCAAAACAGACTCAACATAGGGAGATTAATATAATTTATTACTATAACTAGCAAACTAGAGCAGTGAAAAACTAAAAGCAAACAAAAAACTCCTTCCCCTCATCCGCCCTCTTCTACCTCCTCCCCTCGAGCGGCGCAGGGGAATGGGGAATGGGGGCTGCGTTCATCCTATATCGCTGCGTCTCTGCCGCTCCTTCATGGTCGCTCTCTGTTCCCCTGCTCCAATGTGGGGTCCCTCCCACGGGATGCCGTCCTTCCCGAACGGGTCCTGCGTGGGCTCCTCTCCACGGGCTACAGGTCCGGCCTGGAGCCTGCTCCTGCGGGGGCTCTCCATGGGCTGCAGCCTCCTTCAGGCCAGATCCACCTGCTCCTCCGTGGGCTCCTCCACAGGCTGCAGCGTGGAGATCTGCTCCACTGTGGTACCCCATGGGCTGCAGGGGGACAGCCTGCTCCACCATGGGCCTCACCACGGGCTGCAGGAGAACTTCTGCTCCGGCGCCTGGAGCACCTCCTGCCCTCCTTCTTCACTGACCTTGGTGTCTGCAGGGCTGTTCCTCACTCCTCTCACTCCCAGCTGCTGTTGCGCAGCAGTTTTTTCCCCTTCTTACATCTGCTCTCACAGAGGCGCAAACAACATCGCTCACTGGCTCAGGTCTGGCCAGCGGCGGGTCCCTTTTGGAGCCGGCTGGAGCTGGCTCTTATCTGACATGGGGCAGCTTCTGGAATCTTCTCACAGAAGCCACCCCTGTGTCCCCCCTGCTACCAATCCTTTACCACATAAACCCAATACATGAGTCAAAAACATTAGGTAAACCAGGCCATTTTTTACAGGATTTTCTAGAAAGGAGGTAGTTTCTCTAGTGGATTTCTACCAGCCAAACATTGCAAGTGATTTATTTTCTCTCCCCTGCAAGTTTGCCTTGGAAAATTGCCACATTCACTCCAAAGGCAAAGCAGAGCAATTCTGCAAAGGCAAAATAAAATGTATTATTTCAAGTTATTTGAGTACAGGTGATGGAAACGTTCCCCTAAATTGGAACAAAGATTGTCACCTAATGTTTCTTTGTGTCTTCCTAGCCCCAAATGTTTTTTGTTCTTTCTTCAACTTTCTCAAATTATTAAATCTGTCTCTTAAGTTTTGATCCCAACCAAATGTGAAGAAAAGGCACTGGAAACAGAGATAAAAGTTCATATGTGTTGAAGATCTTATGGGAACTTTGCTCTACTTTCAGTAAAGTCAAGGAAGCAAAAAGGAGTCCTCTGGTCTCTGAGGGCACCCCTGCCATCCTGGCAGCTGCAGGCTGCAGGCTCCACCAGGAGCTGTGGGAGGAGGATTGTCAGAGACCCATGATCTTTTTACAATCTCTACCTAAATTCCTTTTGACTTTGAAAAAGGGAAGGGAAGGGAAGGGAAGGGAAGGGGAAAAAAAAAGAAAAAAAAGAAAAAA
>VXAL01006660.1:131558-182505 GCA_013399475.1 Chauna torquata | reverse complement strand
GAAGGGAAGGGAAGGGAAGGAAAAATTTTGTCTGGAAACTGGGTATCTTTAGTGCTATATGAATAAACAGGCAGCATTGCAGAAAACAATGTTAAAAATGAATGACTTTTCTAAAGCTGAGCGACAGCATGCTACTGAAGTCCAGATGACAGTGTGTATGGCAATGGCAAAAACAAAAGACCAATAGCCGATACAAAGGAAAAATGAAATCTCAAAAAGAAAAGAAAAGAAAAGAAAAGAAAAGAAAAGAAAAGAAAAGAAAAGAAAAGAAAAGAAAAGAAAAGAAAAGAAAAGAAAAGAAAAGAAAAAGCAGTGCATGCTATTCTTTTATTGTCAGAATCTAGTACTTTCCACCTACTTTCCTTTTTTATCCTGCCGAGTACAAAGTAGCGCTGCATGTTACTGGTGCATCTCTCCTGTGTGCCTTTACTGCAGATTTCAGGAGGTGGACCAATATCCATCACCCAAACTGCCTTCCCCTATGACTGTCCACTGTGGGTTTTGTATGACTGTCTACCCTTGAAACGTGTCGGGCGTCTTGTGCAACAGTTGATCAGAAGTTCTGCGAGGGGTTTTAAAGTGTGAAGAAAGAATCAGTGAGGGAGGGACAAGCGCGTAGGTTTCAAACCAGCAACCACTCTGTTCACTGTTAGGAGAGAAAGAGCCGATTGCTTTTGTTACAGTTCTGTGGTGTTTATCACAATTGAAATGGCCACTGATATTCTGCAAGCTACCCTGAGTCTGAGTCCTAAACCTGTGGCTGACATTCTTAATGCCAAATCCAAATTTCAGCATTCACTCACAAACAAAAATCAGATGGAAAGGGGGAAAAAAATATGGAGTTACCCTGTCTAGCTTCAGAAGTCCTATTTCCCATTACCACAGACTGAGTTTGAAGAAACAGGGCCCTTTTTTTGTTTTTTGTTTTTCTTAATTAATTTACTATTCTGTTACTATACTAAAATGGACATTTCTGAATTGTGGCTTAAGCATCTTAGACTCTGTGTTTTCTGAACTGCAGTCATGTATATTCTTGTGACTGAAATACCAGGAGAAATGTAATGGATTTCCAGTTTCCTCTCCTCTTCTAAACATGAACACTGTCAGCTGCTTTTCACAAGGGCTGATGAGACAACCTGCAATCAGGCATTCTATTTTCATCTCCCCAGGACTTAACTCTTAAACCAAGTGCCAGCAGTTCAGCTCTGCTTCCCAGCACATCACTTGGAGCATTACTGTTCCAGATGCCTTTTCCAAATAGGCAAACAAACATACAAAAAAGAAACATGCTATTGTTTATGAAGACTACTTGGAAGCTGCCTTTTGATTATTGTGGGAGGTAGCATCCTTTCACAGGTAAAGAAAACAAAACACATTTGTCAGCCATGGAAACTGACTGGCACTTTGAACCTTGCACCCTTATAGGGCTTGATTTGATGGACCAAAGTTATAGAGGGCAACTGATTTAGGCTCTTGTGTCTGGAGTACAGCATTGCTGGCAGCTTTGTCAACCCACATTGCTCTAGCTAAGGTAATGTTTCCTTAAGAAAATGTTCATGATAACTTTTCTTTTTTCTGCTCTGTTGGCTAAGTTATGTAAAATAAATAAAAAATTAAGAGCACAAAGCCCTTTATAGATGCCAAACAAATTATTTTTGCAACAATCCTTCTGCCTGGGGCAGATATTCTTAGTATTATAAAATGAAATAAAGCAGATATCCCCCTCAGGGGTAGGGCAGCAGGGTCTTGGGTAACCATAACTGTCACACAAATGAATCAGAGTCTATATTCCTGCCTTTCTCTCCTTTCCACAGAACTAAAGCACATGTCAATATACTTTCCTTGTAATGTCAGTATACAGACCCATAGAGCACGTTTCTGAATGCCTTCTCACCTCTGCTCTCAAGGCTGCCAGCTGGCCTGCTGCTATGTTAGACTTCTAATACATTTAAATGTGAGGACAGCACCACTCAAAGAATTCAACACTCGATAAAATGCCATGGCCATTTTCTTATTTATGTCAATAATTTTATTTTTAATGAAAATCATTATATGCTGCAATATTTTGATATTTTATTTGGAACGTGCTTTTTGCAAAACTATCTTTCTGTGTGGTGAGCAGACACTGCTTGTTTAGATGTTCAGACACAGCTTACTTAGAGGCATTTCAAAATGATACAACCCTCCCAATAGGGATAAGTGGAGTTTAGATAATTTGTTGTTTGGTTCTGATAAATGTCAATGTTCTCAATGGCTGGTCCAACCCAGAAGCCTACAAATTTTGTTTCTCTCTCTCTTTATAAAAGTCTTTTCTGATAGTGCCCTCGTGGAAAATCCAGCATGGATTCTTACGTCTGCCTGAAGGAATACAACTGTAATGTTGTATGCGTGCTCTTCTGGCAGAACGTAAGAAAAACCAGAGCTCAGCATAAGACCAGCCCAGGAAGTACCAGTGTGTCAGGTGGAATAATTTCAAAGGCATCTCCACCAAAAATATCAGTGTTGCTACTTGATATGAGCAAAGGCGGCAGAATTGGGCCCAGAGTAATTTGCAAACAGTATTGTAACCGGCTGCTCAGCTGCCTTCTTCTGGGAGTAGACTTTAAAAAAAAATCTTCATTTTGTCAGCCTGCTGTACTGGAAAGGAAAAAAAATAGCTGATTGTGAAGGAGGACAGAACTATTCTCTGCTAACAAGGAACTCTATCAAAGATACTCAGTGTTTGTGTAATACATGTCTCAAACAGAAGATGCAATGCAAAGAAAACGGAAACCATCCAATATTCACTAGTCAGCAGCTAGCAAAGTGACTTTCCTTCTTCAGCTCATACATTGTGAGTCAATCCCTCTGGTCACCAATGTCAGCTGAAAGGTGCTGAGTATAACTATTAATGAGCATTAGGTCAAACTTGAGAAATAAAAGGCCATTTTTTGCACCTATCCATTCAGCTAATTCAGCAGTACTACATACTTGCATTGAAAGGTGGGCGAGCTTTCCTCACTTGCAAAATCATAAGCTCTTAAACATAGTTTCACTTTTACATATTTGATGAGTCCTGATAATCTTAGTAGATTAGTCCAATGGCTACAGGTAAGCCCATATCTCAATGCCAGCAAGATCAGGCTGAAAGGCTATCTGTTGTCATGCTATAACCTGGGGTTGATGAGCATTGTCCGACCTTCTCAAAACCAGAAGAATCAAGTTCACTACATCTTGTCAACTGAGAGAAAAATAGGGTAAATAGGTCAGTACTTTTGCTTCTGCAGGCATAGGTGGAGGTAGACAGAAGGCACCACTTTCCCAAACTGTCTGTCTTTTGCAGCATGCATCACAAAGTACTGTGGGATTTGTACCTGGTCCATTTCCCCACAAGCTGTATTGGGCTGAATTCTAGCCTTTAGATTTGTCCTAGATGTTGACCTTCATAGGTCAGTCGAGACTCAAATCAGCTGAAAGCATCATGAGAATATCAGCTCTGCAAACTGGAAGCAGGACGAGAAAACCACTGTAGCATCTTCTCGGAAGACAATGGAAAGTAAAAGGGAGAGAGAAGAGCCCCCACGCAAAAGAGAAGGTACGAGAGGAACAATTAAGGATCATTAGGTGCCAGACTGTGTAGTTACTGATTTTAGATTAATAATTCACACAGCGCTCATATGCCACTGTGGGATGTAAACCTGTCATGGATATTAATTGAAGAAACCTAGTCAGGACTTGATAGACATCTCTAGAGAGCACCAGCATGATTCAGGAAGAGCCCAATATGATTTATCCATTAACTCTGCTGCCTTTGAGACAGGTACTTGTTACCCATCATGGTTTGAACTCTAATGTCCTACAGGAGGTGCCATTTTCTGAGTGAAATTGAAAGATGAGGTCTAAAAAAAATCTCCAGGGCCACTTTCTGCAAGCATTTAGTCATAGATCTTAGTAAATTTTCTGTTCTGCCAGCTTCATTTCATAACACTGCATATGCAATTTTTCACTTCCTGTCCATGATTACTGATGCTGCACAGTTGTAGTAGCACATTACTTCTTATATTTTACACCAGCACAAACTGTCGGTAAGAGCTTCCAATTTTTATTTAGCGAATCAGTGGAGTTTTTGAATGAATGACACTCTGTACAGAACCAAAGATGATAAATGATATGTCATTATGTTTCAAATTATTTTCACTCACTTCTGTGTGAATTTTCAGAGTATTTGCACCATTCATTTAAAAAATGTAGATTATAACCTCATGGACCATGGCGGATTGTCTATTTTGTAAATATGTATTTAGGAAGGTTTTAATTATCGTATGCAGTGCATATATTTGCATGCCATTTACATAATGTAATTTAACTGTCTATCATGCAGGCGTTATCTTGGGGAGTCTTTGCTGTGAAGATTCATGACACAGTTGGCATGTACACCTTTTTGTAAACGTAGTGGCTGCTTTTATGCAGGAAAGGTTTTACCATTCTCAAGGGTGCACAATGGTGCATATCTTCGAAAATCAGCAACCATACATATATTCTCTAAGGTAATGGCTGATTTTCAAAAGGTGTGTACATGCCTCCACCCCAGACTGTCAAGAGGATTGAATCCTTGCTCTTCATTTTTGAAGCTCATAATATGTGGCATCATGAATTCACTGTATCTATTCCAAATAAAAAGAATGTATGTAGGGAGAAGGAGAGAATCCAATTTTAAACAAATACACAAATTTAGAAAGCTTTAATCTTAGCACTGTGCATCATATAAGGTAGTCCTGGGCTCCAATATGTGCAACTAAATCTAAGATTTTTTACAATTTATTAATACACCCCAATCTGAAAATAGAGAGATTTATCTTTCATACTCTGAACCAGTTCCTTGGGATTACTTTTTTTATCCCCTTGCTGCTGCTGTGCTGTAAATCACATTCAAGGAGGCTCCATAGCAGAATGAATACTGATAGTAAGAGGTAGTTTCTGCCAGAGAGAGCAGAACCGTAGCCCATTTTCAGGGAGGATAGTTAGAAAGCAATATTCCTGGTAAGACTTCCATTCTTTTTGAAAGTCTTACATACTGAAGTATTTTTCTGTGCAACTGTGCAAAACATAAAGGGGAATACTAGAGTGGTTCCTACCGCTTCTCCAGTCACCTACAAACTACTCAGGTCTCGGGGCTAGATCTGAAGGACTGGAAAGAGAGATCCCTTATGGAGAGAAAGCAGCCTAGAAATTCATAGAAAGGTATAGGTATATATACAGTTATATAGGAATGTAGGTATGTAGGTATATAGGTATATATACAGGAATAAGAACAGGTAAAGACATGGCCCTGTCTGCTCCATCCCACTCCAGCAGATATTGCTGGACGTTTGGATGTGATTCTGTTGTGCTTCCTACAAGATTATCACAGATATCTTTCTTAACCACAAGTAGAAAAAGTAGAAACATTTCCTTCCGGTCTCCCACAGTATTCTCCTGGGGAAACTGTCTGCCCGTGGCCTGGACAGGTATACTCTTCTCTGGGTAAAGAACTGGCTGGAGGGCCGTGCCCAGCGGGTTGCGGTTAATGGAGTTAAGTCCAGCTGGCGTCCCGTTACGAGTGGTGTCCCCAGGGGTCAGTACTGGGGCCTATCTTGTTTAATATCTCTATTGATGACCTAGATGAGGGAATTGAGTGCACCCTCAGTAAGTTTGCAGACTACACCAAGTTGGGAGGTAGTGTCGATCTGCCTGAGGGTCGGGTGGCCCTTCAGAGGGATCTGGATAGGCTGGGCTGCTGGGCTGAGGTGAACGGGATGAGGTTTAACAAGGCCAAGTGCCGGGTCCTGCACTTTGGCCACAATAACCCCATGCAACGCTATAGGCTTGGGGCAGAGTGGCTAGAACACTGTGATGAGGAAAGGGACCTGGGAGTGTTGATCGATGCTAGGCTGAACATGAGCCGGCAGTGTGCTCAGGTGGCCAAGAAGGCCAATGGCATCCTGGCCTGTATTAGAAACAGTGTGGCCAGCAGGAGCAGGGAGGTGATCATCCCCCTGTACTCAGCTTTGGTGAGGCCGCACCTCGAGTACTGTGTTCAGTTTTGGGCCCCTCACTACAAGAAAGACATCGACGCCCTGGAACGTGTCCAGAGAAGGGCAACGAAACTGGTGAGGGGTATGGAACACAAGTCTGATGAGAAGCGGCTGAGGGAACTGGGATTGTGTAGTCTGGAGAAGAGGAGGCTCAGGGGAGACCTCATTGCACTCGACAACTTCCTGAAGGGAGGTTGGGATGAGGAGGGGGTCGGCCTCTTCTTTCAGGTAACTAATGATAGGACTCAAGGAAATGACCACAAGTTGCACCTGGGGAGATTTAGATTAGATATCAGGAAAAACTTTTTCTCTCAGAAAGTGGTCAGGCACTGGAATGGCCTGACCAGGGAGGTGGTGGAGTCACCGACCCTCGCGGTGTTCAAGAAGCGCCTGGACAAGGTGCTACAAGACATGATTTAGTAGCTTAGTGGG
Organism: Chauna torquata; assembly: GCA_013399475.1. Classification (NCBI taxonomy): domain Eukaryota; kingdom Metazoa; phylum Chordata; class Aves; order Anseriformes; family Anhimidae; genus Chauna; species Chauna torquata. Next base: position 176,020 of record VXAL01006660.1, on the reverse strand, counting down.
TAGTATTGGTGATAGGATGACGGTTGGACTAGATGATCTTGTAGGTCCTTTCCAACCTTGTGTTTCTATGATTCTATGATTCCTTCTCTCCTTGTTTTCTTTTTTGAGATGCTGAGGAACAGGGAAATAGGAAAACATCTTAGAGTCACGTTTTCTTCTCCGTTTTTCAGACAAACTGTGCTGAGCTCAAAAATGCCTTGAATTCCAGACTTTAGATTTTGCCAAGATGTTGATTTTCATAGGATAGTCCAGAATTTTCCTTCAGTGGTTTATATTCTTGTGATTCCCTCAAGCTACCCCTTAGTGTAACCCTCTCATATTATAATGCTTAAAAGAAATATATACGGAGTTTATAGTCCTTTTTTCAAATCCAGTTTCAAATATGCAAATCGAAAGAGGACAACCTATATCTTGCATCAAGTTGCTATTACTGATTCACGTATGTCCTGTTTTGATACTTGTACAAGGTTTCTGGAATGCTTTTTTTACACTCACGTGTGAGAACTGAAATCTTTCACACATTCATGCAAAAACTGCTCATTGCTTTGGTAGCTTTTAATTGAAACCATTTCTATAGAAGAATAAGTAGTGTAGATAAAAGCACACTATCCACTTCATACCAAAGCATACTGCCATGACCTTCAAAACATCTAATCAAATAAAATGGAAAGCAAAAGGTGAAATATTATAAAAACCATGATAGAATCACAAAACTTGTGAAGCTATTAATCAAAGCTAAACATATATTAGAAACAAATATTACAACAAAGCTAAACCAATATTAGAAGAATATTTCCACAAACAAATCTTTCTACAAAAGCTATTTTAAAGTTGTCCACATCTGCAATTCTTCCTTTTTCACTTTTTGTGGATACTTGAATGCTCAGGTTAGTATGAATGTTTATGAATAAGATATTCTCCACTCACTGTTCAAAAATTGTTCATTTAAAGTTATATATTCATAGGTAAAATGTCCAATTCATACTGTACTAGTGAGTCGCGTAAGCACCTAAACCTTTCCAGAAAGAGAATCAAATAATACTTAAAGGTTTTCATAGAATGAATAAAGCAAAATCATTAGACTTGGGTAGCCTCCTAGCACAACATTGCACTGTGTCTGCAATGAACAGCTCATGAACCATTTGCAAACCGAGAAACAGATGAAAAATTTGAATAATGAATTCACCTGAAAATTAAGCAATCTGTTCAAAAACAGTTACTGAACATAAAAATAGGTGTAATACCTTGAATAATATTTTTCTGAATAACCAACTTTTCTCAGGCAATACAGTTATACTTGACCCAAAGCAACTTTTATAGAGCACTTTCAGTATATGTAGAAGTATTATTGATTTACTCTTCTGCACTTAATGCTTTCTTAAAGTCATAAATGTTTAGTCATATAGCTTACACAAATGTGAAACAAGAAATCTAAGTACAATCTAAGTACAATGCACCAAACTTAGCTCAACATCACTCAGATAACCTACACTCCTTAAAAGTGTTTGCCTTATCAAGCAGAGGTACAGTAGGACACTAGCAGCTTTTTAGGTATTTTAGGTGTATTGTAAACAGTCTGTATTATATCAAGATATGCCCGGAATACATCTGGAAATGTGCAGATATTTTGCTTAGAGGAACCACTTAAATGCACCATATTGTTAAAATGCTACTTATTGACTGTTGTTCATGTTGTCTGAGCGTGACTCATTCTAGGTATCATGCTGGCATTGAGAAAGCTAGGATGGCAGATACTGATGTGAGGAAAAGATTCACACAGGATTCCGCTAGCATGCAGTAGCTGTATACCATTACAGCCTGTCCCACAGTAACCTCATTTCATGGCATTAGGGGCACAGAATAGCTGTAGCAAAGTGCGTACTTAAATACAGACTTTGCATACAGCAATACCTGCCTACCAGTCTGACTATCTAGGAATTAGAAAAAGCACCCATTGAATCATTTTCTTCTATGTAAAAAAATGACTAATATGCAGACCTATCCAAGTGTTTGAGGGAACAACATAAGATTTTCTAAAAGCTTAAGGTTTCATTGTAAGTTATCCTAATCAGAAAAGTATATTGAAGATAGTATGAAAAAAAGAGTAAAAATCACTAAGCTGCTATAAGCATTAATAAAAATAGTGAAGTGAACAGAGGTACATTTAGAAAAAGAGTGGTGATTTGCCAGCATGTTGTGCAGACCACATGTATTCTTATTCGTACTTGAAACATGCTTAAAATTACAGGAGTAAAACAGTTCCACATACCTTTTATATAGCCAAAAAAACTTAAAACTAAGTAAATGTACCACTGAATAAACTACTATTTCATTATACGAATCAAGAACACAAAAATGCATCAATCAAAGTTATAATTGAGAAGGCCTCCATTCGTCAAAGGTTCTAAATTACCAAATCACCAAATACACAGTACAATCAGATTAACTTTCCAGATGGATAAAACTAAGTATTATTCTTTGTTAATTCTGTACTGGAGATTGAGTGGGCAGCTGTTTTCCTTCAAGATCTCAAATTGTATTTGAATTGGAAGACTTCTTCTAGGCAATTGTTACAGATATCCTTTCCAATATCAGAGGTTCTCTTGATGGTACCAAGAGTGCTGTATGACTTTATTTAAATCCTTGAATCACTTAGAAACCACTCCATGAGTAGTTTGCACCTGCATTTCACCCTCTGCAACATGGGGGTTATCTGATGCCCTGGGACTGGGGTGCTTCAGTGATGCACAGAAGTACCCCAAATTTGACCTACAGTAAATCTCCCCTTCCGCCATCTTGTCCACCCACATTTTCTCTCTGATAGATTCTCTTAATCTGCCACTTTCCAAGCCCAGCCAGTTTCTTACTGGGTAAACATTCTTCTTTTCCTTTGCATGCTTCCTTTAGTATGAATTTTTGGGGCAATGGAAATGCCTTAACATTCTGGCACAGGCCAGAATGTCTACAATTAGTGACTTCTGTTTCCTCAAACCTGAAATACTCAGGTTACAAGCACAGGCTCCATCCTCAGTATCACATTGATCCCCTGGGCCTGCTGCAAATGTCTGTGGGATTTTAACAGAGAGACTCGCCATTATAACGGTTAAGTGAACTACACAATATTTGAACTAAGATAGCAACATACATCATATATGTACCCTTAAGTACCTATAACGTTTGTCAACAATTACTTGCAGTATTTATCTGAGCAGTGCTGACTCCGACATCACCTCAAGGGCCTCCAGCCATTTCAGCCTGAGCACCAGGGTGCCATGGGGGCCAGCAGCTCCCTAGGGGCATTGGGGCTGCCCATGGGTCCATCAGGGCAGGGCCTGGCAGCCCGTCCCATCCCCCCGCCCCACCAGGAGCCGGGCACCAGTGGCACCGGGGCAGCCCCAGCCCTGGCACTGGACACCTCGCTGAGCATGGGGACAGGCTGAGGCCAGGACAGGCCATGGGCCCATGGCCAGGCAGGGAAGGGCTGGGAGATGGCAGGAGCAGCTCTGCCTGGATCAGCTCCCAGGGGACCGGCCAGACCTGGGCCTGTGAGCGTGCACCCCCAGGCCACCCAAGGGACAGGCACCCTCAGCTGTGCCCTCCCTAAGCTGTCCTTGAGCCCAGGCTGCCAGAGCCTGGCAGTGGTGCACCTGCAGCCCTGATGTTGAGCTTCCTTAGTCCCTTAGGCATGACTGAACCGTCAAGTAGGCCCAGGCAGCACAATGTGCACAGGGGGGCTGGCCAAGTGGGGTCGTGAAATCGACCTTGCTAGTCCCTCAGTCCTAAGTGGGTTTTTTTGGTCACAGCTTTTCTTTTGATTACTACAGCTTTAAAATCTCACTATAGCTACAGTAATTCTTTCTTTCCTCTCTCACTCACCCGAACAATCCGTAGAGCTTCAAAAACCTGATTAAAGAGAGCATTAGAAACACACTTGCACTGGCAATACAATTGAATCTTGAAGGAATCCCTCGTTTTAAATGACAGATTTAGAAGTTCAGGTTTTAGCTTTAGTGAGCAACTGACAATGCTGTTTTCCTACAGACACAAAGTCTTTGCACACTGGCAGAGCAAGGGCTATGGTCCTCCAAAGAGACAGAATGGGGATAAAATCTCATTTTCGGTTCTGGAGTTTACGTTTTTACGTTATATGGATGTTCCTGTGGAGATCAGCAACTGATGCCATGTACTTGGTTCTTCAGAAAGCCTGGTCTCAAACCATTTGATTTAGGAGGTATTTGGAGACTTTTACCTCCTCTTGATGCTCATCTTTCCCAGGAAAGGGATGGAAGCTTTGCTTCTAGTGTGGGGCTATGCTTTTGTCCTTTGTTTATGGAATTATGGAACAGTTAAAATTGGAAAAGATCCCTAGAGATCTTATATTTCAGCAAGTTCTATGGTCCATGTAATCTCCCTTCAAGTAATTTGGCTCACTCCTGTCATTGTCTTTAGGTCTTTATAGAAAGCACAAGCCACGTAACAAGGGAGACAACAAATCTGCTACTATAACTTAAGCTTTATGCTTTTAATTAGGAAGCCAAAACAAAACTTCTTCTATATTTTATTATTTTATTAATCTATTGAGCCTGAAATAATCAAAGTGCTCCTGGGATCAAATCTGATTAGTGATGATGTCACAACTTACTAATGGAAAACTGAAGTCAACTTTTTTAGGATGGAACCTGATTTTTTCCAGCTTTTGTCCAAAGGCACATTGGGGAAGGAGTATGTGCACAGCCTTTCCTCTTGCATAGCACAGCGAGAGAGAAACATTTTTCCCTTTCACTCATGAACATTTCTATCATACACAGCTTTCCCAGCCAGAGAAGAGGGATGGGTATGGATCCAGATAAAATAGATGACTGCTACTTTGCTTCATGCAGTAGTGGGGAGACATGCAAAGAAAGTCTGAAAGGCACAGTGCAGAAACTTCCCTTGAGTAAAACTGCTGCATTTACAGGCAAGGAAATGCAGAAGAGTGAAAACTAAGGGACATCCCTGGACAGGGCAGGGCCTCGAGACAGGGCTCAATCTGACTGTGCCCAAGCATGGGGAGCTGAGGAGACCCAGAGGTCATGGCCAGGCTCGGCCAAGAGATAAGATCACCAGGCATTGTGTCTGAGGGCATTAATCCAAGATCCCCCAGGAGAAGCTTCCATTCTGTTTTTGGCTTTTTATTTAGTGATTTTTAAAATCTCTTAAATAGAAATAGGAAATATTGCTTTCTAAATGTTTCTGTTGCACAAATACAATTGCTATAGTCATCACAAACACGCAACACGTGCAGACAGAAGAGAGAGTGAAACCCATGACAACAAACTGGACCAAATGCCATTTCCAGGTGATCAGAAAGAAAAGAGAATTCAAAACCATGGAGAAGTTGACAAGTCCCCAGTGTTATTATTTCATTTTCCTTTATGTCTGAATGGAATGTGAAAGGTTAAGAATGCATCTCAAAGAAAATAGACATCATCTACTTGTATTAACAAAATCTGAAAGCAAAATTTTAAATCCATGCTTATACATGGGAACTGGAAAAAACAGTTATTTCTTGAGAAACATTCAAAATAAAAAGTAGTTTCTTCTATTCATCCATTGGAAAACCAATAAAACCTACAGTCCTCAAGATAAGTCACATGCACATTTTAAAATATGAACAGTGGAAAAAAAGAAAGGAAAATGGCTTCTTCCCCAAAAAAATACTGTTATGGGGCAAATGTAAGAACAGCAGTCTGAATTTTTGAGTAGTTTGGATACAAGGACTGCTGCTCGCCAAAAAAAGATACAAGAGCTGAAGGAAGAAAAACAATGGAGAGGACAGAGCTAGATAGAGAGCTCTATGGATTTTGTGTATTATGACCTGTGAGCTGTAAGTAAAGGGAGACTGCATGGTTGGCACTACCTCAAGACAAACCTGGGCTGTGATTAAAACCCAAACAGGCACAGAACTTTCACCTGCTTCCAACTGAGTTAGAAAGGAAAATTATTTGAGTTTTTCAGGGTTCCTTTTACCTTCTCTTGAGGGCCACCTCTGCTTAGTCCTCTACCTTCCTTTCTGCTTGAATCCTGGTGCTTCAAAACTCTTTGCTTCACACCCCACTGGGAACTGAAGTACGGGGTAGACAATGTATACAGGCAAAAGGAGTGAAGATGGAGGACAGTCTTACAGTAGCCTGAGTCCTTTCTTCTTGAGGGATTAACTATTCTATATGGAGCAAATGACTCATCTTTAGTGAATTCCATGGGATTTATTCTCACTCCTCTAACTGTGGTCTGGTAGCACTTACTTACCTGCATGAGACAATAGAAAATAAAAGACATAGTTCAGCATTAGTAAATATTGGTCAGTTAGAGAAAGGAAGGTGTGTTAGGATAATACGAAGCTCACTTTTGACATTTAACTTTTGAAAGATCCATAGTAGATAAAGCACATAACTCTTGGGAAAAAAAGGGGGTGAGAAGATATTTCAGGAGTTTTTAAGTAGGAACAGTGTAACAAACAGATATATAAATGCATTGGTGATACCATAATTTTTCAAATGACATTAAAACCAATGGAGGAGGAGGAGGAGGGAAGGAAAGAAGTAAATTACTACAGGACAGTCAATGCTATTTGAAATATAAATAATTCATAATCTATCCAATAGGTATTAGTCCTAGTTCCAGTTGTAAGAAAGGAAAATTATTTAGCCCAATGCCCATCTTGACAACATTTAAGAAATAATGCTGTTGGAAATAACAGAAAAAAATCTTTTTTTTTTTACAGTATCTTTATAAAATGCAACTTTTTTAAAAAAAATTTACATTGGAGTCCAACTGTAGCTCTTTAGCAAATAAAACCTTATTTAAAATCAGAATATGTTTACTAATTAATTAGAAATATTCATCTATCTTCAAACTTTAGCAGTGAACTTCACTCTGCATTTGTTACTGGGGGAGGAGGCGGGGGGGCTGTGCAGATATGAAATCTGTAGTAACCACAGATAAAAGCCAAAGGAGAATTCACGTGAATGGGAATGAACTCTCCAATCAGTTTTCCTCATATGACACTTGCCTTGTAAGTGTCCCATGCTGTGATATAGGGCTGACTTACTGTCTCCCACATGGTGACTTCTGCTGTGGCCAAGCTAACCCTTGCACCCCATCCTTTTCTCTTTCCCTTCTACTTGTCTGTTATCTCCTCAGTTACTCTTCCTTTCTGCACTGCATGACCTCCACCCTTTCACATTGTCCAACTAATGGGGCTTCCTTTGAAGGAAGCCTCTGAACATTACCATAATTTAAGTGATAGAGAAACATAAAACTTCAAGTATGAAGAAAAGGATATTTTTTATTAGTTACTGATTTTTATATGGCAGCCAATATCTCCATATGCACAGCCAGTGATTGCACATAGGAAACTACATTTTAGTCCCTACTGAAATACAGTAGAGTAGAAGGATGCTATGTCAGTTAAAAAGAATTAGCCATGGAAGAGTGGCATTGTATTAATGGGAACTATGTAGTTTTGGCAGAGGAAGAACAGAACTGTTCCTGGCAGACTGATCTAGTATAAAGAACAAGATCACTACAAGAATGTTGTTATTTATTTCCTTTACTATGTTAACATCAAGTTTGCTAGCATTGGTGTTATAATAAATATGTTTGCATTCTAAATTAAAAAAAAAATGTAAATACATCTGCTTAACAAAATTAGAATTTGACCCAGTATTGGTCAAACAGATGCTTGAACTGTCTAAAATGTGAGCGATAGAACAGCATAACACTTTCACTGAGAACTCAGGTAGGACTTGGAAACTATATTTTTGCACAGAGAATAGATAGAAAATTGGAACTGCGTCATCAAGATGGAACTAAAATATCATTCCCAAAAAAGAGATCCTTCTGTCATATTATAGTCATGTATATATATTATATATGTGATTCTACCAGGCAAGAAAACGGGAAAATAAGAAAGGGGTTTCGGAAAAAGCAATGAAATTAGCAGATAATGAAAGTGATATTTGCTAGTTATGTTTTCATTACCCTTTTGAGCAACTCTCTACCTGAGGACTCAAAATCTACAATCATCAATGAATTCAAGCTTGGGAATGTGTTTTCTAATATCCAAAGAGAGGAGAGACATTTCTTTGTTATGTCTAATCAGTGGCCAGAAAAATAGCAAGGATTATTTTGCAGGGAAGTGTCTGATGGGAACTGGTTTAATAAGATAACCTTTTAAAATGGTATATTCAGGAAATCCTTAGAGAAGCACATACCAGTGTTAATTTGACAGCCTTTTCTGTAGAAATCTTTTTTCTTAGAAAAAATAAAAATAAAATAATGAAGCTTAATAGGGACGGATTCATTTTTCTCTTTTCCTCTTTTTAATGAAATCCAAGAGTCTAATTAACCAAACCTGTTGTTTATTGTATTGAAACATAAGCTGATTTAAAGCCAATGAGCCCGTTTAACAATAGTAGAGAGGGATGCTGCTGCTTCTTTCTCCTCTCCCAGACCTTCTTTAGCAACCTCCATCTCATCAACATAAACCATCCAATATTAGTTCACGTTGGTCATCAGCTGCTTTGCAGATAACTCTATTTTCTCATTTATTAAAAGTAAAACCAAAATCAGGAAAAATACTCTTTTTTACTGCCTCAGAAATTGAGATAAAGATATTTCCTACTTATGATACAACAATAACTTCTTCTATCTCTTCTGTCTCTATTCTAATGCACAGTCCCCAAAGACACAGTGCTTCATCCTTAGAAGTGTTGCAGATAGAATTGGATATTGAGCCTATTTATTGTCAGTTCTTCACATCTTATTCAAGTAGATCATCCCTATGATTTTCGCATTGCCAGTAACCCAAATATTTAATGAGCATAGACTACATAATTGCAAGACATGTTCACAAATTAAGAGATATTACAATATACAATATTTTCAGAGATTTTTTAGTCTTCATAATTTACATGTTTCGTCTTTGAAGCTTTCTTTGAAATCATAACAGCTAAACAATTATTTTACATTAAATGAAAATCAAGATTCTTATACTACAAGATTCTTATATTGCATGCCTTCATGAACTAGAACTGAATAGAAATACAAAATAATCGATAAATCACACACACACAAAAAGCAGCTCTGCTCCTCCCACCAAGACCAGAGAAGCACACTTATTGAGCAAAGTGCAGACATATAACACTAGGGCTAAGAAAAAATACAGTGTTTTATTCCACAGTTTGCTTAAGTTAATTTTCCAGAAAATCTATTCACAAATAGCAGAACATATTAATGGAAGACATACCTGCCGCTCTGTACTGCACTCAGAATATAAAGTCATTCTTTGACTTTATTCTAACTTTGATTCTAACTTAGCTTTGCATCTTTATAGTACAAAGCACCTTGGGTTCTTAGAGTGGTCCTACAGACTCATCACAGTTTTTTTTATTGGTTCAGAAAAAGTCTCTGGAATCAAGAGTGCATCTGAGATCTGACATCTAAAAATTACAGAGGAAAACAAAAAGAGATGGAAATACTGTTAGTGATTGTTTTTATTCTTCAGAAAACTACTGCATGATGTAAAGTTTATGCTGAAATATTTTTGTTGATTTCAAACCTCACATTCACATACAAATAGACTCAAAATTCTTCTCATGCCCACCTTTACATGGACGTGTCAGAATGTTATACTATCCTTAAATTATCTCCCTCAATACATTTTTATTTTGTAATGTTTTTACGTACAAAACATAAATTTGCATCTCTCCTTCTCCTGTGTAACAGTCTACATCCTTGACATTTGTCTATTTGTTCATTTCTACTTTTCATTTCTACCCCTTACATGAACAGCTATATTTGAAATCTCCTTCAATACTTTTTAGATGTCTGTGTGCCTCATCTTCATTTCCCTTGAGACAAATTTAAACAGCAGCTAGTTTAGTCATTTTAAACTCATTATTTTCTATCTTTATTCATGAGTTTATTTCCTTCCTGCTATTTATTTTTCCTCATTGTAATTTTATAAGCCTCTCTGATTTCTCTTAACACACTAGCTATCTCCTTCTATATGTGTTGTAATTTCCTTTCTTTGCTCATTGTTCTTGTTTGGCTTACTGTCATATCCTTCCACTTGGCGGAGAACAAGAATGCTCAAATAGCCAGGCTGAACAAATCATATTCTGCAGAACATGTAGCACCTTGTTGGTATGCATTTCTTATATACATTTTGAAATAATTGCTCTTGTAATTCATACTGTAAGTTCTGAGAAGGAAAAAAACCTCTCTTTGGAATTTCAGTATTTAATGTGAAATAATGCAAATCAGAAGCAGGGCTTCTAATACATATTTAATTTAATCTTCAGACATGTATATTACTTAGTACATGAGGGGATGGGAAAGCTGAGCATACAACAGCTGTAGGAGCAGCTTAAGCGTTGGTCTTGAGAGGATCTAACAATTTTTGTATTTCTATTTCTGTATTTTTTTGTGTTTGGATTATACATTTCTATGCAATTGTATACAATTAAAAAAAAATTGAAAATGTTACCTACTTACTGTAGTCACTTCTTTCAGAACAGTTCCTACGTTCCCCACCTGCACAGAGATGTTGCAAGCCTCCCCTTTCCATTCAGCTCTGCTCCTCTTTGCTCGCCCAGTACCTGCCTTGCCCTCGGCGGGAAGAGTTGCCAAGCCTTGACGAGTGCCAGAGCATGTGCTGCCATGCCTACTCCAGGCTCAAATGAACCTGCTCTTGCATGGGAGACAAAAATAGGAACTACATGATGTGACTTCTGGCAGTCAGGCCATTTCCAACACATGATATACCCCAGCCAAAGCTATAGACTTTATCACTGTGTGGTTCAAATCTAAATGTACATTAAACTCATACCATGCGTGCATAGAGGTGTGGGCTCATGGGGAAAGGAGCAGGGGAAGACAAAAAAGTTCTGAACTGAACGTTCTTATGTGGGTACCTTGGTTGAAGAGGTGCTGCACATGGGAACTGGGAAATCACTGCCTTCAGTGAATTCAGCTCTTTTCTAGTGTTAAATGTCTTTGAAAAATGAATTTACTGGCTTTGAGTATTTTACCTTCAGAACTTTGGTCACTGAGCTGAAAAAAATTATTAGGATAGTGCTGTGCTCAGGTGGAACCCAGACCCTTTTTTCCCCAGTCTCTGTCCTGAGAGAGACAGAAAGCATACTGTGGGGTTTGTGGGGTTGTAGATTTTCTTGTCTTTCTACAGCATTTAGGCAGTGAAACTCAGAGATGAAGACAAAGGGAGAGAAGGTCAGTGGGTAGTGGCAGGGGAGATAGTCTTGGGCAAAGGGATTACCCAAACAAAATCCATTGCTGTTTACCTTTCTCTAGTGAAGAGCTTGTGTCCTTGTGCGTGGCTGGCTGTAGACAGTATAGATCCTTTATAAATAACAACAAAAATAAAGAGTGCATCTGGCTGCTCTGGCCTCCAGTGTGAGGCTGGCAAGGCATGTCAGACCCAAGTGAGCAGCAGCCATGTGTGGTAGCTACAGAAACATTACTAGGATGTGCAAGCTTAGGGCACTGGTTCCATCAGCATCCTATGACTGACCAGCATCATCTCTGGCTCTAACAATGTTGGCTGCTAGGCAGATGTGTGTGTAGCAAGAGTAAACTCTAAAATATTACAGACTTTGCCTACAGTGTCTTTTGAATGTGGATATTGGCACATGTACTTGTTATCTGGTGTGGCTTTTGGCTGGGTTGTTCTTAAGTGTGTGGTCCCAAGGTTTCCCTGTGACATTCCCAGTCCTTTTCCTTCTCAGATTTGCCTTTGCCCCCAAGGTTGGCATAGCTGACGTGGAAGGTGCTTGTAGGGACTTTGTAATGGGATAGCCTCTGTGGGCCAGTGTTTGTAACAGAAGAATATGAGTCAGACTCAAGTAACAGATAAAGTTGTCACTATTCTTCAGGTGTTGTATGAAAAGGTTATAAAAAGAAAAGGAGTGGGAAAAGAATAAGAAAAAGAAAAAGAAAAAAGAAAAAGAGAAAAAACAGAATCAGAAACCAAAATACATAGTAGGAAGTCCAGTAAAATTGAGAGCTTATAATGGGAAGCTAAAACAAGAGACTATATGGTCTTGAAAGTCAAAATGAAACTGATTCAACTATTAAGATCAATGGGAACAAATATTTTGGCCCAAAACCGTTTTTTTAATTTAAAAAGTGCTGCAGCCAGCATTAGATGCAGAGGCTGTATGTTGTGAAAGAACCCAGAGTGAGTAACATAAAAGACCAGATATCCTTAATGATATGTGTACATTGGCCCTTGATCCTGTTCATTTAGAAATCTCTAAGCCAGAAATAGTATCCTAGTCATGAGACAGAAACTCAAAGAGAAACTCAATCATTTAGTTAACAAGTGAAGAGAAAGAATAGAAAAGGCCATTGAACAAGTACTACTAACACTGAAAGAAAGTCTGCGTTACTCAGTTTGTGTTTAGATCAAAGAGAACTAAATAGGTTGTTAAAACTTTTCTTTCCCCCAAGTGACATGTTAATCTTTTAACTACGCTAAACATATCTGCCTTGCTCTTACAAATCTCCGTGGGTAAGAGGAGTTCAAGGCAAGCCACTTTCAATGCACTATGCAGGATGTAGTACTCAAAGACTTCTTTTGGATTTAAATATACTCCTGAGAATTTTCACTTAGTGCTACAAATTTTCTAAATGAACCGAATCTGACTAATGAAATGTATATTGACGATGTTCTGACTTGTGAGAAAACAGCAGCAGAACATCATAAAAGACAAAAAAGTGTGTTTGACAGAACTATGAAATAGGACCCAAATTATAGAACAAATGTAAAACTTCAGGCTCCAGAAAATGTTTGAAAGAAGGGCTGAAGAAGATGGTATACGGAAGAGAGTAAACTCCAGGCTATTCCAGACTTTAAAAATCAAAAGACAAAGGAGTGTGCAAAATGGGAGGGATGGTAGGATCTGTGGGAAAATTCATACCAAACTTGACAGTCCTTATCAGCAGCTGTCAAGCACTTGTAAAGAAGACCATACAATGGTACTCAAATGTCAGCTTGGACAGAGACTTTCAAATCTTACAGCATTAATATAGTTCCTCTCTTGAAGTATTTTGATACCAGTACACAGACTTAGGCCTTCTCAGATGCTTTGGAAAATAGCTAAAGGATAGGATTCTTACAGAATATGCTGAATATCAAACGCTTACCAAATTGCAATGTCCCTGTGCTTTAGCTGAGAGGAAAAGAGTAGATGAAAGAAGTTTCACACATTCACTTCTGGAAAATTAGCAATAGCAGGAACTAGTCACATAACGTTTGTGCCCATAACAAAGGTGGCACTGGTTATAAATGCAAAAATAAGAGGGTTTTCTTCAGTTGCAATTACAATATTTGAAAATATAGCATAAACCAGGAAAAATACTGGTAGACATTACCTAGAGACAAGTTAGTTCTTGAAAATAATGGAGTATTATGCACATGGGAACAGCAAATAAAGTCCATCTCAGAAACTACACTATTGGATTATTATCTGGATTATTATCTGTGGTACCATAAGGCTACATGGAGAAAATCAAAAAGTTTTCAGGGGAAACATTAAATCTGTATTTGCCAGACACAGAGTCCTAGAAATTGTTATGTCTGATCATGGTCTACCACTCAATGGGCGGAACAGTTGCAGAGGATTATGGATTTCAACTTGTAACATATCAAGTCCCAGACATCCTAAACTGAATGGTCTGGTGGAAAACGACATTAGGGTGGGTAAAAGATTATTCACAAGAAGCTCTACAACAGATGTATGCTTACTGCTTATGAACGTATGAGCAACATCTCTAAAATGATCTGTCGCTAGCTGAAGTTTTGTTCAACAGAAAAATCAAGAGCTTAGTCAAAAATACAATGGTAGGTAAAACTGGTCTGAATGTTAAATGATATAGGCATAGTATGATAGGAGTTCTAGGGTATTAAAATTTTGGAAGCCTGGTTCTGCAGGCTATAAGCATAATGGCATTTGGTGTACTCAAAGCTGCAGTGACTAGAGAAACTGTGCTTTGCTCACCTTATACAAACTTGGGAACATACTTTTAAAGCCATTACTATGATATCTTCCTGAAAAAAAAATAAAAGAGAGGATACAAAAGCTACTTTTCCCTGAAAGTAAACTGGAAGCAGGATTCTAGAGAGCTGCTAGAGGATCAGAGAAATGGGGCAGAGTCTGATCTCATAGAAGATCAACCAGAATATGTAGAACACTACTAAAATACTTTAATGCTTCTATTATTACTCCTGTTAAAAAGAAAAAAAAAGGGGTGACATGAGTTTCTACTTCTAAAAACAAAAACAAAAAAAAGGAGAGGAAACACAAGGAATTTATGTACTGGCCCTGTGAGAGTAAGATAACAACAAAGTGTACAGTCCGAGAGTGTTAAATCAAAACAGTGAATCCTGAGCAGAAAGCAGGTTAGAATCAGCAGAGAGCAAACCTGGGTCCCCTCTTTATATACTATGGACAGTGAAATTTCACAGGAAAAAGTAACTCTGATAGTGGAGAGGTGACAAGGAAGAATTTCTTCATCTACTGTCTTTTAGTTGCCAACCACCATTTGAGCCCGGCTTGACCCTTTAAGTGCTTCTTTTCTTCTCTTGTCCAGCACAAAGTGAAATTTTAAGCGCTTCTGTATGACTTTGCATTGGGATGGAGCAGGTAAGCTGTGTTCATGCAATATTGACAATGAGAGATACAGCTTAAGAACCTGTTTTTTGCTGTTTCCCTGCTATTGCTCCTTACCTGCTAAGTAGTGTACTTGAATTCTGCTTTATGAATACACCACATCAGAACTCTGAGAGTGAAGATGCTTATTATGTGTAATATAAGCATAAAATTTTGCATACAGCTATACTTGCAGAGCCACTTGGACCTTAGTTGCAAGTAGATGCCTTGCTCCCCAGCAGCTAGAATAATTGCAGCCACATCGGTAATCTCCCCAGCACCAGTGTAACAGCAAAGATTTATTCGGTACCTCAACCATGCTACACTGATGTGACATTACTGGCAGGGATCAGACAACTGCAGAAATGTGAAACTGGTTGGATTCATACAATTTTGCAACATTTATACAGTTGGTTCTCATTCAAAAATGCTGGGAAATGAAAAATTTCCATAATCTGTGCAACCATTTTAACTGTGTCCAACATGGAAGGTGAATTCTCACGTCACTGAGACTAGAGTCACTCAGAAGCCAATGAAACTAAGGGGGACACAGGACTATGTAGTGTAAAAAAAATTGTATCAGGACTTATATCTATCTTCAAAACTGGACTTCTTTTAAATTTATGCTTTCAAAAGCTCCTTGAGATGACAGTGAAACACTCTACAGGATGCTATTAGTCCCTAGCATTCATCTGCACTCAGCATTAACCTGCTTTCTAGTCTGTCTCTGCTCAGGATAGCCCAGAGCCAAGAGGTAATGCAGCACAGCAAGCTGGTATTCAAAGACAATAAATAGATACGGGGCAGATTATGATAGCTACTGCCAGTATGCCCTTTTGGTCTGATCAGGCACTTAAAAAAGCCTTTATTTCCCATGAGCAAGACATTTCCTTTGTGCAGAATATATGCTTAGGTTATCTAGGGAATACTGTGCTAATGCAAAAATATGTAGAAGAGTAGATACATAATCACTATCTTGAGAAAATGTCTATCCCCATCCTGAAGAACTACATTAGATCTCAAAACAGAAAGGAGTAAAAACTGGGATGATAAAAACAGAAAGACCTGAGAACATGGAAGAGTTTAACCTTAGCCAAAAGAAGAATCTAAACCCATGTTACTTGTAGCATCATGAAAAATAGCCAGGCATACAAAAAAGAAAAGAAGGAGAAAAAGCTTTATTAGGCAGTGTCAGGATGAGTAAATGTCAAAAAAAAAAAACAAAAAAAACACCCAGTCTTCATAAAAGATCAGTAGTGAAAAAAAGTCTCCTGAAGGTTGAAAAGAGCAGAATAACCTTACAGGAATAAGTGTCCTACTTTTCTGAAAATGACCTGTAGAACAAATTACTAAGATCTTAGCATAGGAAGCTGAAGATTAGAAAGACAGCATGTGGCTATAACTGAATATGTACTGGACTAAGGATCTTAAAATACATGACTGAGGAAAGTCACAGAATAAGTCATAATCCATTTAATGAGCTTTAGATGTGAAAGGACAACAGCAACAGGTGGAATATCCATAATGTGATGCTATATTTAAATATATAATGACAAATACAGTAAATTAAGAGAAAGTAACTCTCTTCCAGCATTTTTGTTCCCTTAAGAAATAGAACTCAAAGATAGTTTGGCCCACTTAAGAAGATCCAGTAAAGACTGTAGCAGCATATGAAAGGGAGCAAATTAAAAATAATAATAATAATAATAAAGCTGGTAATGGATTAAAACCAAAAGAAATTCAGAAAGAACTGTATTTAGAGTTAGTTCTAGTTCCAGAACTTTCATAGATATGCATACTTCTTCTCCTAGTTTTTGATTTTCCTCCAGAGTGGGACAATCTGGTAAGCTAATGCTCAACCTTGGTCCCTCCTTCAGCTAGATCTTCTATAGCCTTTGGAGTTTGTACCTGAAAGAGGTTGCCTAATACAGCTCTTCTGCTTTTCAAGGGACAGTGCTGACTTTCCTGTCTCAGAGGCGTTCCTATCAGTAGACTGAACGTGTTTCCTGGAGGCCGGCAGGAGTTTGAAAAGACTCACCAAATTCCTAATTATTGTGCCAAGGAGGCCTCATGGTTTTAACCTGAAGAAGACCACAAATTATAACCATCTCATGATTAAATCTGGAATAAAAGAACTTAAGCCACAGTTACATTATGTCTTCCCAGCAGGAATTCCAGGGGAAGAAAGTAAAAACACACTCACTGAGAGGAGAGAAAATTATAATGTGTAATGATCTAATCCTGATTATGAGAACTATTGCAGAGACATGCAAATAATGCATCGTTTAAAACTTAAAAACATCTCTAACTTGATCAGGACAAAGA
This sequence comes from Chauna torquata, assembly GCA_013399475.1. Lineage (NCBI taxonomy): Eukaryota > Metazoa > Chordata > Aves > Anseriformes > Anhimidae > Chauna > Chauna torquata. The sequence continues at coordinate 158,981 of VXAL01006660.1, read as the reverse complement.
AGTGTTATCGATATTTAAGCTGAACTGCTCTACCAATTCCTAATCAAAAATCAGTAGCAAATATATCTTCTAAATTTCTCTTTCAGGAAAAAAAAAAGACTTTCCAGATCTAAGAAGCTAACACAGCACAGCTGAGAAACAAGTATCTCTGTAAACAGCAACAGAGAGCAAGTGTCCACAGGTCTGAGGTGGTCAAATCCAGCCAGCTCTTCGCAGCATAACTACTATAGGCCTTTTTCTAGCATTAGTAAGCTCTTAAGGTCAGTAAGAGATTTCACATCAAATCAAGGTAAAGATTTTAAAATGGTGCTAATGTGTTAGGACAGTCAAGTGCCACTAAGATTTTCAGATACTGTCACTTTGTATAAACGGCGTTTTATAAACATGATCACAAAGGTGCTGTAAAGACAGAATTGTCTGAGTCTGACCTTTTAAAAAACAGAGGTGTTAACTGACTCACAATGTCATTTTCAACCACCAGGGATCTCAACTTGGTTGTGCAACTCTTCATATCACAGAGAATAATAAACCCAAACTAATAGTAGACCCATGGTCAGCAAAATATGATTAGAGCAGTAACACATGAAGACGAAATCACGCTTAGAGGAAAATACTAGAGAAAAAGCCTCACATATAGTTAAGAGATGAGTAACATTATTTCTGTCACAATTTTACAAAATTATGAGACACACACAGCTTAACACAATGAAAGCTCACCATCCAAATCCATCATAATGAAACCTAGATGAGACAGAGCTAGAGAAATTGTGACATTAAATGCTATTTTTAATGCTGCATAGCTGAATTTGATAGCATAATACAGAAGCTAAAGAGAAGGACGTATCAAAATATAACCTCCTTGGCAAGCTGCAAAGTAGAGGAGGGATCTCAGAATGAGATGCATCCAACCTATTTCAAGCCCATGAAATACAAAGAATGCAAATAAACCATAATGATACTGGATTATAAAAATAATGGTCTACAGCCATACAAAAAAAAACGCCACCTAGCAGCAGCAGAGAACAAGTACCTTACCATCACACTAACTACTGAGGAAAAGAAGAATCCAAAGAAAAACAGTCTTGTCGCTTTTGTAACATCACGATGTATTTTCAATTTACAGAAAAAGAATCCCACGTCTTTTACACTTCAGGTCATTCAATGCTCTTTGTTGTCTTTCATGGTCATTTCAATAAGAGTTCATGAAAAAAGTATTCCCTCTGCAGTGTGATTGCCTGGGTAGGTGTGCCTGCAGATTTCATGCAATGCTGTGTGTATATATACACCTAGATCTGCTGTAGCCAGTGTGTGGGAAGATAGCTAACCAGTGGAACACAGAAGTATAACAACATTTGCTGAATTTATCAGGCTGCAATCATCATAAAGTTCTTGTGATCACACACTTCAGTGGGCTTCCTGTCTGCACCTCCTAACAGTTTCACCAAATCTCATGTGCACCTGTATTGGCATTGGTAACCAAGCTTTACCTAACCCTTTGGTTTTTATTCAGGCTCTTTCCTAGCTCCTCTCGTAAATGCCAGGCTCATTTTCCCTCAGGATCAGCCACCTTTCCCATTCAACAAAATCTCATTCTGAGCAGCCTTAAATGAAAAATCTGGCAAGCAGTCCAGATAGGAAGATTGAATAAAAAAATGGTAAATAAACCAACCAACCAACCAACCAACACCTTCAGACTCAACATGAGAAAAACCTACTAAATTGACCACTATTTGAGAATATAGATTGCTTGAAACACCTCATACTTTTTAATCCCACTGGAAACAGCTTTCAGCAAATTCTTTTGCCCAGCTAGCACATCCTGAATATTTACTAAAACTTGGGCCGATCTCTCTGCTTATTACTAAAATTGCCTGTTACTTCCTACGGTAAGATTTTGTTTACAGTAATTTGTAACTTGGAATAATACCTGTGTGGATGGAAATTCCCTTTGCCTGCTGTTTTCCTCCAGCTCTGCTTTTATTTATACTTTTTTAAAAGTCATCCAGAACAGTTTTGTGATTTCTAATATAATGGCTGAGGAAAAAGTTTTGGCTTTTCAAAAATTCTCCAATGACCTTCTTCTGAAAAACTCTTGCAAACTTCACCTTGAGATTTGCAAGGGTGTACATTGCTTTTGTTAGGCAGTTGTCTGAAAATCTGCCTGTAGTTGATGCTCATGGAGTCACTCAGGTGGGGAGGGACCATGGGGCTCCAGTCCAGCCCCCTGTTCAAAACAGGGCCAGCTCTGAGGTCAGACCCATCAGCCCACAGGAAGGAGAAGCGCTGGGATCAGGTTTGGAGCAGGGAGAACAAACAGGAGACCTCTGTGGCAGATCAAAAGGCTCCTAGTCCCAACAGCGATCTCCACAAGCATCAAGGTTATTTACCTGGGATGGCATTGCTGCTTCTGGGGTTTGCTGGCATAGACATCTAAAAATTAAACCCCCTTCTCCCATGAAAAGAATTTTCAAAAGAACACCAATATCAAAACTTCCATTAGATAAGATGAGTTACAAGCTCTTAAACACATCACTGCCCATTTCAGGATGCATTACTGAAGTCCTGCTCTGAAGACAGAATGATGACTTTTCCAGTGGTTAGGCATTGGCAAAAAAAAAAAAAAAANAAAAAAAAAAAAAAAAAGCACATCAGTTGTGTTTAAACCTTAGAAACAGATTCCTTTCCCCCAACACCCTGCCTGGTTCTCAGATTTTGCAGGATAAGGAAAAAAACCATAAATGTGAGGTCAGCCTAAAATATTGTTCATATCAAAATGTTTTGTTTCAGTTTTAGGTTAAAATTTTTATTAATCTTTTTTTTTCCTTTTAACTAGGATCCATTTTTAAACACAAATTTCTGTCATATACAAAAGATGGAAAATTGATTTAGAAAAATCTTGAATGAAAATAATTCAGGATTTCATAGGGAAAGCATTTCAGTTCTAAAAATTAAAAAAAATATTTATTTTGATATCTTCAAAGCAATTATCACCTAAGAGTGTTCATCAAATCTTCACAAATTTTTCTGGTTTTGATTCACCCAAAATGCCAGCTTCAGTATTAAAAGTAAAAAAAAGCCTTCCAATACTCCTCATGCATTTTTCTCATTTGTGTAACTACAGAATGTGAAGAATTTCTTAACAACAATGAGTTTATCTTCACAGCACCCTTGCAAGAGGCGGTTCAGTTATCTCTTCTTAATAGGAGTTGAGCTGAGACATAAGAGACAGTAAGACAGTAAGTACAGACTAATTTAGGCATCTGGACACCTAGAACTTGATCTTTCAGACTACATAGGATTGTATATATGTATATATATATATTTAAAAGTGTTCTGTATGTGTTTTCCATTGATTTTGATTACAATTAAATGCACTCAGCATGTTTCCAAATTTCTTTCCTAGGGTTCAGTGCCCAGCCACCTACTAAAATCTTATTCTAAATTACTTGGTCAGCATCATATGGAAATGCGATATAGTGGCAGAGATAAGGAAGTTAAAAAAACTTCTATCATAAATGGTGTCATTGAACTGTTGAAAGCAACAGACTCTCCAACCTTGTCCTATTGTCCTTTGTTTAGTTTACTACATACCTGGTATTTTTCTCACTGTTCCCTGAGGCAGTTATTCCAAGCAGCAGTCGCCTTCTGACACAGCCTTGCCTGTCCCCAGGGGAGGTCTGCAGCATGTACTAAATAAGGCAGTGTCTTATGGAGAAAGAACCTTGTGGTTAAGTAATTAAATATTGCTTCATTGCACATAGACAATCTTAATGCTGGCACTTCTTAACTTCCGGGTGATTTACTTCATAACTTCAGGAATAAACTTTTAAATTAATTCTCTGTGGGTGCACCTGTGTGTGTGTGCATGTGGGCATTATGGATGTCCTTTTCTTCCAACTATTTCCATTGTTTTTAAGGAAGTATTTCCCAACAACACTTGATAATAGAATACAAGCTCTATGTTATCTCCTCTTATGAAACCATATCAAGCAAGAAAAAAATTAAGGATTTGAACACAGCTTTGATGATTCATGCATCTTTCTATTCCTGCATAGTTTCGTTCCAGATCCCTTTCTTGCTTTCATTATTTTTACACCGATAAGGAAAGATCCTCATTACAAGAAATCAGGCCAAGTATATGTGGGCCAGCGTAAATAAATATATGACATTGAATATGTAGATTTTGCCCCATATTCCATGGGGAATCCATTTGATCTGTAAATATAGTCATTTGGTGAACAACATCAGTATTGACAGTTTAGAAAAATTAAAATGGAAAGCCCATGTACTATAAAAATGTCTGTCAGGATCAAATAATCTCTTTTTTGCATGAATGAGATGCCTCCAGAGGTGCTGACAGATACTGATATGCCTGGGGGAAGGCATAGGTGGTACTTAATCCCTACCTTGTTGGATAGCATCTGCCCACTGGCCAGCAAGGAGCTAACATTGGGTTTGGTTTTGCTTTTTTTTTTATTAACCACTAGGCATTTGATTCCCAGAGATTGCTCCATGCTAACATTATTAACTAAGTATTAATACACTTCTATAAGTGCATTAATTTGATCTTAGGTAACGTGGTCGTATGTTGCCTCCTAAGGATTCTTCCCAGCTTTGAATAGGCTGCCTGCCCAGAGACATACGTTCCCTATAGGAAGATAGATCCTACCTAAAAGCAAGTTCTACCAGGGTCTCGCGTGCTCTCTATGCTTCATACCACTGACATAATATCCCTTATCTGCCATTATAAGGCGAATGTTTATTGCTCCTTATTATCAGTCTAAGGGCATCTACTGTTCTCAGCTCTAATCATCTTTTTTATTTCTTTGCTCATACCAGGACATGTCTTCAAAACTCTCAACACTACGGTGTGGAAGAAAAGTTCAAAGCTGACTGCCACTGATGACAGGAAAGAGTAAGCTTGGAAAAGGTATGCAAAATGAAATGGGAAAATAGTGCTATGCTATGTTGAGTAAACATCAGATCTTAAACTCAGGAGATTTAGTTTCGTGTTCTGAATTAGGCAAAATTCTCAAGGAAGACTGTTGGGTTTTTTTCTGAAAATTTACACAGTTTAGAAAAACGTTGGTTCTAATTCTCCGTGTGAGAAGCACAGAGGAAAGAAAGTACTGCTTAGGGTATAGCAATTAGGAGAAGAATAGCATTGGGTTTTGTTTTCTTCTTTTGAATTCCTTTTCATTGTTGAATTTTGATTCTCATTAAAAAATTAAACAGCCATTTTCTCCAAAGCACAGTAAGGGAGAGAAAAGAAAAGCCATTTCAATTCTTGATGTAGGTTACGGTCTTTTTTTTTATTAGCTCAGAGCTGATAATGCAGTAGGGTCCTATTGCTTTCAGATCAAGTCGTACTACCACAGAGGTTAATGATCAGATTCTTCTTTTTAATAGGATGTATGCATCAGAATACTCTCTGAGATTATGAAGTTTGTTTTCAGATTTTTCTGAACAGTATCTGCTGCAGCTTTACCAGCATTTTCTGCTGCTTTCTTTGTCTTTAATGAGTATCTTTTTTAAGGAATGAGTAAAATGATTGCTCTCGTAAATGACTGCAAGATAGATATTATGCTTAGGCGGATAAATTTGCACGATAATTTTGCAAAATACTAAATATTTATTAAGTAGCAATGTCCAGAAATATTCTTCCATTTGTCTGGATTCACTGCTACAGGCTGTTTGTATGACTTTGTTGCTATGCTCTTCCACCTCCTCAGCACAAATTTAAAGCTGCTGGTCTTGACTCACAGTAATATTGTGAGAAGAAAATCAAATTCCAGCTGCTTTCATCAATACCTGGATATTTAAGGAAGGGATCCAACAGGAAATTACAGCTGATAAATAAATACCTTTGACATACTGCTTACAGCTATGATAAAGAAACTGATGCTCAGGTGAGATGTGTAAGTGAACAGTCTAACTCAATATAAATGAATAAATAAATAAATAACAGAATTCATTGCTTTTTTCTGTTCATTATCAATGAAAGTTAAAAAAATTACTTTCTATATGCTAAATGGTGGCTTGTACTATTTCAGCTTCCAAGCAGCAGCTTCAGTACCTCTTTAACTTTTTCCTAAACAAAAATGTGGACACTATCTGACAACACGTTTAATGCCTAACAGTGATGATATGCATATTTTTTAATTTTAGGAAACATTTGGAATGAATAAAAGTCACTGAAGGATATGATTACCAGGCTGAACTGCTTATGCACCACTCAAAACAGAGCTTATGGGTTTTTCTGCTCACTAACCTTTTCTTTTTCTTATGGTAATGGCCACAAATCCACTCCTGATAACAAGAGTCACAAAACCTAGTAATTTGAATATAGTCTCTTGTATAGCAAATAGGTTTCCTCCTATGTTTACCACTCAGTCTGTTGGGATGGGTTTTCAAAATAACACATGGAAAATAAAGAGAAATTAAGCTATTATACTTCCATTAAAATCACCAGGAGTCAAAGAGCTAAAACCTTGGGCAATGCTTTGAAAATGTCAGGGTGAGAACCAATTGAATGGGTACTGCTGGTATCTGGCAAAGGACCTGGATTCCAACATATCTGAGACAGCATGGGCCCTCTCAACAGTAAATTACAGTGGGTAAAATCAGAGATCATAGAATCATAGATCACCGGTTGTAATAGCCGTCCCACAAAATTAGCTTTCAGGACAATCCCCAGTATATGAACTCTCTCCTCTGTGAACTGCCCTCGCCACTCAGCAATCAGATGACTAAAACTTGTAGCACTGTTGTGCTTTCTGCAGTGGTCTTTGTGAGCCAGAATCAATTTATCAAATGGGATAAGTATATAGAATTGTCCAGCCGATGAAAATGATTTCTGGATAATACCAGTACAGAGGGATATTTATTGCTAGTTATTCCTTTCTTTATCTGGGAAAAGACTAAATTGAAAATGAAGTCCCAGGAACCATTAGAGAGTGATTTCCAAGAAAGATTTACCCTTGCAAATTTTCGTTACATGAAAAACTGGAAATTACTTTCTGTGCGTAAGAGAGAGAAAGAAGCCTGCAGTATCTCTTTCTGGTTGCATTTGGACATGCTGAAAACTGAGATGGTCCTACAGTTGTAAGGAGATTGCTTCTCCCTTGAAATACTCTCACTTTGTATGCTGGCACAGTATAATGTGTGAGGAATTTTCAATAATGAACAGTAATGAAACTTTCATGCACCTCCAAAAAATACACCTTGTACAAGGTTTGAAAGTGTTATGTACCAAAAAAAAAAAAAGAAAAAAGAAAAAACTGGGTAGAGTTCTGCAATATTTTAAGGAGAATAATTATGCCCTGACTGACTGCCCCACAAAGAACTTAGTCTTTCTATTAGCCATTTTAACACATTAATCATTGAAATGTTGGCATCTATAAATTTTGTGGCTTAAATAGCCATTTTTTTGACCTTGCTCACAGAGAGAATATTAGACATCTCTCTTGGACAGATGTTCTTTCCTAATTTATACAAGTCATGAATTTTTAAAATTCAATAGCAACAACCTATATTTGGGGAAATCTTAACTCGACGATAGCATCTAATCAGGAGCAAATGCTGAAGAACATGAAGATAATGAACCTGATTCAAAGTGCACATGTTTTTTTCTGGTGATCTCAGAGAGGTCTGCATCAGCTTGAGAAACGAGAAGCAACCTAAAACTAATGAACAGAAAGTGACATTCAAATTATGGAGCTGCTGGTAAAGCGCATGGAATGAAGTAAAAGAAATTAACAGCAAGGAAAGTTGGAAAAGAAGGTAGAAAAATATATAATCTACCGATAACTATAGTTTAGAATGAAGATGTATTTATACCATATTTTCCTCTTTTAACAACCATTGAATGCAAAAAGTAAAAGCAGAATGTTAAAAATAGGGAGCTCTGCTGAATCACAATATGCCACAGCTGCAACTGGTACCTACCCTACAGCAACAAATTTAAGAGTCAGAAAATATTAGCATATGTGTATATTTCTAAAGAATTCTCATTACAAAATTTGCTCCAAGTATAGCTATATATTACTACAGCAAATTTAAAACATTTAAAATTTCCAAGTGTGAGTACTTAGGCATCTTTACACCTAATTGAGGAGTTTTGAAGACAAATACTTGTCACTACCGATATTGGTCTAATCCTGCAAAAAACTCCACACAGACAGACCTTTAGGGCCCTGCAGAGACTCGCTGATTTCAGTGGTTTCTCTACAGGCTGATTCAATAGATCATTATTACATTACAAGTTCAGGTCTCTGTTCAGCAGAATATTTAAGAGCACACTTAAATCCCTACTTATTCATCAGAGCACTTACCTTTAGGCATGTACTCAAGCCCCTTCGGAATCAATATGACTTAAATGCTTTACCGATTATGGGCAGATGTCTCAGCTGGGGCACTGTGTGTTTATGCCAGCACATCGCACTTCTCTTCTGTAGCTAGTAATAGGGAATATTTATTGACACTGTGACTCGTACTACTAATAATGTTGGATTTGATTTAAAAAAGTTAGATGATATTTGACCTAATATATTTATATCTTTACTTTCCAAAATGTTTATTGAAAACAGAAGTCTAATAGAGCATTTCTGACAGTTTTCATAGCTCTTCAGTATGACCAAGTTTTCTATTGCATTGCCGTGCTGGACAAATTTGCTAGAAACAAATAGAAAGATGACCCATCAATTTTCACTGTCCACTTTAAAAGAAATGCCAGCTTTAAAATTCATTTAGACAGATGTTCATGAAAATATTTAAGAAACTCAATAAATCTAAAATAGGATTTTTGAAGCCGTTTCAATAGTGACTTATTCTGGTTTTAAACTTATTCTGCCTTTAAACTAAAGTAACTGTTCTGAGAACAACAGAATAACTGGGGCAGAAAATACAGTAGGATCAGGAGTGCTAATTTGAAAACATTGCCTATGACAAGTTAAATGCTGAATAATTAAAAAAAAAAAAGTAAAATCTCTCATTTTAATTTTCAGTATGAACGCTTTTTGAAAGGTTGCTAGGATAAAGTTACCCACAGAATTTCTTTAAAATAAGATATGCGCCTCCGAACATAGAGGTTGAAAGAAGACATCTTTGTTTCTAATGGTAAGGGAAGTGGAAGGTACATAAAATACAACAATATTTATTTTGTGGTTTATATATTTTAAATGCAATTCGTTTGTAGCCAAGGGATAAGGATGCTGTATCAGTTTGTGAAATAGAAAGAGCTTTGGAAAGNAATATATAAAAATATAAAAATACAAGAAATTTTCAAAACAAATAATCCACAAACCACTCAAAATGAAGGAGTCTTTGCTTTTAATATGATTCAGTTATAAATTGAATGAAACTACAGTGCAATCAGAGTAAAATAACTGTCCATTGTTCAGAATAAATGTCAAAAGCAGTTATATTCCGCTATGTAGTGATAGCCAAAGCCTCTACAAAAATCAGCTGCATCAGTCACAGCACAAACCAAAGGCCACTTTCTCCTCTTTTCATGCCATAAATTTTCCAGTGAAACAGTTTTCCAGACTCCTAAAATTGCTATCAGCATTTCAGTGTCTCTTTTTCGTTCTATAACGTCATTTATAATGTTAGCACTTTGATTGTGTTTTGATGGCATGTCAGTGGTAGTAGTAGTTGCATCAGTGAATAGTACACAGAACTACAACTTGCCTGTTACTGTTGCAACACCCTAACATAGTATGTGGAACAGCTGAAATAGCTGGAAAAAGTAATTTTAAAACAGCTAAGGCCCATAACTAGCTAATGCTAATTGAAGGTGTCTCTTGTGTCTCTTGCTTGTGTTGTAAAGAACTGGGGTGGAATAATTATCCAAGCAAGACAAGAGACTCTGTACCATAAGCACTGAGCAGCAGCCAGAAGGAGACCCAACAAGAGTCTCGTCATACATTGCTGTGTGGGTATCAGCAATTGCTCTTTTCCCCCTCCCCAGAACAGACAGGTAGCTTTGTGTGAAGTTTGTACACAATACTGTTGCAATGTTGAAGACAAAACCATATTTTTTTAGGTTATTGAATGTATTTATACATTAAGACGGTGTGCTTCAATGTTTGCAAAACAGGGAACAGTATGCAGATATTGCAAAGGACACAGTCCCTATCATTACACTCCATGAGTGCCTTACACCTGAAAGCTTGAACGAAGCTAATTACCAGTTTTGCATTCTGCAGGTACAGCTGAGAAGTCATTAAGAGACCAGATTTTCTAGCCAATATTATACTTACAGCAGAGGGAAAAACCTTAGTTTATCTTAAATAGCACTAATAGCAGAAGTGAAGCAGTTCAAAATCCAGGCTCTGTTCTCCCATGCAAGGGCCTGAGGCATTACCCAGCTGTGCATCGACACCACTGGGGGAACAGGAATCCTCCTATGCTTGGGGCAGCCTGGTCTCTCCTGCGGCAGTCCTACCAGAATTGTAGAAAGCCCTAACCAGGATAAAATGAGTTTCAGTGGCTGGAAAATTAGATATAAACACCTGATTTAACCCTTGAAAAGACAGACGAAGCTCCATAACCACAGGTTATTTTTCACATATAACCAGCAACACTGAAAGTTTAAAAAAACAAAAACAAACTACTTCATTTATTTTGAGTTTTCTGTGAATACATCATTATAGAATACATAGTTTCTATAGACACAGAAGAAATATGTTTTTAAACAACCAAAACTACTTTATTTGTCTTATCTATGTGACAATTTCCCAGAAGACTTATTTTTAATTTTCATAAGTGTTGTTATAACACATAGGAAGAAACTAAATAATTGATACAATAAATCCTGAGAGGCTGTCAGTACTTCCAAACCTTTGCATTAACAAGACTTGTATAGTTGTTAAAGGTACAATTCAGAAGTTTTTAACAAACTAATCATTGACTTGTTCTCTATAAGAGTGATTGACTACTGCCACAGAGAGGTTGTGGAGTCTCCCTCCTTGGAGATGTTCAAAAGCCACCTGGACGTGGTCCTGTGCAGCCTGCTCCAAGTGACCCTGCTTGAGCAAGCGGTTGGACCAAATGACCTGCAGAGGTCCCTGTCACCTTCAACCAGTCTGATTCTGATTCTGTGATAGGTCTTGAGTTTCTTGTCTTTCCTGTTCCCCTCTTTATCCATGAATATTTTACTAAACTTTTCTGAAAAAAAAAAAAAAAAGGACAAAAACCTATTCATGCAATATAAATTCAGTCTTTGAATACTATTTGATGTCCTCCTTTTTCCACTAAGCAAAAAGCAGCCTAAGCCTACAAATCCTATAAAGAATGTGGGATGACTCCTCAATTTCTGAAGTTGTTTTTGCACTGCTGACAGCAGGAGACACGTCAGCACAGTGCTTTCTGGGTGTTCCAAGAAACCTTGCCATTAGATTACCACGCAAGCTTGAATAGTTTCTTAGGCTCACATCTGGATCCTTCTCTGTTATTATTTGTTATGTGTAGATTAGGAGCTATTCCAGCAGAACTAGCAAGCCACTCAGAGAAGTCATTTGAAGAAGGCATCAATGAGGGTTCTGGGTAAAGTGAAGTTCACCTTGAAGTGGCTGCAAAAATCTTCTGACTGAAATACAAGGAGGCACAAGGATAGTAACGTGCTTTTCCTTCTTGTATTTTACAGACAAAAACCTATCTCAAAGGAAAGAAGAGCAATGAGCTACGTCCGTCTGGTCCCTCTGGCCTAAGGTATAGTTAGTCTTAAAATATGCCAAGCAAGTCCCCCACCTTCAGTGCTAAGCCGTGGTACAAGAGCAATCCAACAAAGAACTGTGTAGTTCTGTGTGGCTTCCTCTTGTGGAAAAGAAAGCAGAGGAGACTGACAGTAAAATGAAGTTAAGAAATGTTCAAAAAAGCATACCACTGACATCAATAGAGAGCACTGTGCAGCCAAAGGAAACAAACCCTTTTAGTCCTCTACAATCCTTATATTTCACTGTTTTCTTTCCGGTAGTTTGAAGACTTAAGGCCTTGAAAACCATCATCATTGAATAGCTCACCGCTAAATCAGTCCAGAATGGCTAAAAACTTGCCAGAACTGTAATAAACTCCCTCCCAACTGAAATGTACTTCTAGGTTGCAGTAGAAAGTGTTTAGTCATACACAGAAACACTATACAGCAGTTTAAGTAGAGAAAACAGAGAAGGAAAATTACACACAATAATGAAATTCCAAATGCATGTAACATAGCTACACAAAATGTTCAGATTCGGGTAGTGGGTTCAAAGGTGACTCTACAGGCTCTGTATAAGCTTGTTTCACTCCACATGGAACAGCAGAGAAACGGCAGATCAGAGCATAAGTCTGGGACATTTAAAGCTGCACCTGAACTGCAAGAGCCAGGAGTGTCTTCGAGCTCCTCAGCTCAGGTCAATGTGCTGCTTGTGTCCTGCTCCATACTGGGGACAAGGCCTAGGATGGACCTTAACAGGTGTCTGCTACCAGTTTAGACACAGCCTAAGTTGTCCTGTAAGGTGTGAAGGTGTGTTGCTTGCAGAACTACAGGACAGAAGAATTAAAAAAAAAAAAAACCTCCTAATGAACACTGAACACAGGTGAGAAATGAGCTCCAGGGGCTGTGCTTCAGCTGAAAACACTTTCAAAATTTAAGTCTGCAAGATTCACAATGATTTGGCTATGATGACAAGGCTGGGCAGGAATTTTACTGATCCAGGTTATTAAACAGCTGACAAATACTTCAAAGAGCGCTCATCAGCTGATGGAATACACACAGGCAGAAAAGGAATGAACTTTGTCCTTCTGCTCTGCCCTTCAGAAAGGCAAGAACACACTGACTAACATTTGCTTCTCACATTCTTATGTCTTTGCAATACGTAGAGTTGAATCACCACAAGTGACCGGATACAGGAACTGTCTGTATACCTTCACATCTACTTCAAGAATTTCTGTGCTGGAGTACAAGGGTTCTCTTGGAAGTGCCACTTTCCTCACATTATTTACATCTTACCTATTTGTGTTTTTGTCTAGAACTCTCCTGAAAAACTTCCCATGCCAAAAACATCCGAATCAGTGGAAGAAGCAGTTCCCAACCACCGATGGCTCCCAGCCATCTCCTTCGTAGCATCCCAGAGCGAGCAAGGTGCTTAGATTTGTTGTTGGGGAAAAATATGTGACCCAGAGGTACAATCTGAAATACCAAGAACTGCTCAGAGTCTACAAGCACTTACAACTCGCAGGAGTCATGATTCACAGCATTTTATCTTCTTTGTGTTTGACTGGAAAAATATCCGCAGTTTTGCTGCTTCTACTCTCTAACTTCTGGTAAACAAGTGAATTTATGAAAAGCAAATAATCCTCCTTCATTGAACTGAACGTGTTGTTCCACAGCATGAACAGGCTGCTCCACAATGTGTGTCACTGTAAGAGAGACACTCTGTGGTACCGAAAATGTGTTGAGCACTAGAACGATTGGTCTTCTGTAGCTCCAGTATTTCAACTTTATTTTATTTTGGGGGCTGGAAGGGGAGGGTTCATTGCTGTTCAGAGCTTTGTACAAATGCAGCAGCCCACCAAAACTGTAAACGTAGGTTGCTTGGCAACTGCTTTAAAGAGTGTTATTTGCTCTCAAAGAGACAAGCTGTTATTTCTTTCCTTTTAAAACAAAAACATAGAAGAAGAAAAAAAACTGGACTAAGAAAAAGAAAACGGAATGAGGTAATTACTTCACCAAATAATAGTGTAAAAGTCTCCATTATACACACATGGTGGTGATATGCAAGGTCTTCCTTGTTACCACGATATGATTTCCAACAGAGAACCTGCAGCAAAGAAGTTGCTTTTACAAGTGCAGTCAAGTGGAACTGACATCTCATAGCAAGTCAGAAAAATAAATTACATGCAAGAGGATGTATCTCACAGAGAAATAAAAATTATAATAATAATAAATATCTGTGAGAGACCATTGGTCAAATTAGTTCAAAATCCTCTTTTTTTAAAGTGCTTGCTAGGAACTGCTTCTGGAAAAACTGCAGTTTCCCCCAGTCTTTAATATCCCCGCTCAACTGTTTATTCCCCCATCTTAGAAAAGACTATGAAGTGGCAGCATGCTCAGCACTGCTCTAATGCTGAGCACACAGGGCTCATGGGCTGGATGCAGCAGCAGAGGCAGGATTAGACCATCCCAGACAGAAGTGCCCCCCAGTGTGGTGTGTGCAGGTCCAGCACAGGTGTTCTCTGCAGCAGCATAAGAGCAGGATGGCGCTGGGCTCCCCAAGGGGACACCCCTCATTTCACACGGTCCCACATATCCTTTGTATCCGTGTCTGTTTACACATCTATTTCTACATCATTAAAATATCCCAAGCAGACTAAAGCATCTATCCTTCTCTCCTCCAAGCATTGCTGTGGAGATGGCTCTAACCCTGTCACAGCAGATACAAACTGTATACAAGTAATGCATTTAATGGAGCAGCAGCTACCAGTTGTACATCAAATCCCAGTATCCACCTCTGTTGCCTGCCTCAAGCCATCATCTGACAGCAGCAATAGCAGTTCCTAACCTGATTTAAAATGTAATAGATGGATAACTCTGTTTTCTGGCTTCTCGTCAAAATAATCCAAAGACTGTACATGGGTTTTGGCATAAGTGGCATTCTAGAAATAGGAAAAAGACACTAAAATGCAAGTATATTTTTAAATACTTCTACTAAGATGATCTTTTGTCTCTATTCACTTGTAATTATCTTTGGCCTTTTCTATAAATATTAATTCCTTGGAGCTCACTGAACTTCTTCCTTTTGCAAGCAATAACTGACAAGGATCTGTCCTAATTGTACTCAACATCAAGAAGAAAAAATGTAAGAAAAAAGAAAAAAAAAAGAGGAAGAAATATTTTCAGGAATATCATAAAAGTTAAAAAGAGTAAAACATTACTTGTTCCTGGAACTTCTTGCTAAATGCAAAATATTGGATACAGAAGAGGACATAGGTAATATTACCGAGGTGCCTGTATATGATTAGGACTCTTACTTGTTATAGGAAGGCTTTGATTCAGAATGTGATCCCTTCCAATGCACAGTAGGAATCTGAAGTGATTTTTAGGACGCTGCTATGTGCAGAAAAAAACTTCATCACCATGCTTTTTTGTTGTTGTTGTTAGTTTATGCTGTTTATAACATTCAGTTGAACATTAAGAGTAAATGCTCACTGAGTAAATGAGATTTTCTGTAAAGCTTGGTAGCTGTGGCAGGATATCAGGCTCCAGTGGGAGAGAGCGAGAGGCCAGGCCAACCCATTGCTGTAGGACAGAACACACAAGTTTTTAAACACCGCTGGATTTCATCCCTGAAAAGACCGCAATGCCCGAGTGCAGTGGAAAACTTTGGTTTACATCCTTTCTCTGACTCTGACACGTCTCATCTTTCTCGGACATGTATAGAGGTAGTCTGGTTAGCCTCAGATGACTAATCTAATGACTGGGTTATAAGAAGCCTTCTCAGTTCACCCTGGTTGGCTTTGTGAATTGTAGCTGACTCCCTAAATATTTCAGTCAACCTGAAATTATCAATTGAACTTAGCTCACTAAACTTCAATCAAACCTAAATTAGTTTTGGGTTGACTGCAGCTGTGCTTTCCTGTTCAGTTTATAATTTGCTGAACCCTAGAGGGGACTGATAGCAGTACAGCTCTAGCACTTATGGTTTGCACCAGGCCTAACACCATCACTACCTGAGCAGCTGAAAAATGAATTCTAAGTCACTGATGCCAACACTGTCAGTACTACTGTTGTAACAGCACCTTCTTGACCATTTAGTAGGAACCCCAATGACTGTTTGGTTTGTGGAGATTGAACTTCTTTCTTGGTGGTAAAAATGTGATCCAGTATTGTGTGTCAGGGGAAAGACCCTGCTGTTGTGTCATGCTTAGATCACTGCTGCATTGATGCTGGAGAATGTGTGAAGCCTGATTCATTCTCATACCCCTTGTGCTCAGATTATGCCCAACAAAATGCCACCTGAAACTGAAGCCCTCAAAAACAAATAGCAATAACTGCTTAAAACAAACATGTCACATGTCTGTAGGTTCCACTACTTCCATCTGCCTCTCTTTTCCTCCTTAGCAAGTAAATGGCATCTTGAAAATGCCTTAACTGAATTCTGCATGGCTTCTCGTTGTTCAATGAGCTTCATATCACACCTTAATAGCTCTAATATCAGCGATTACTTCATTGTTTAAAAAGACAGATAATTTACAGAAAAGAGGCATGCTGAAGAGACTGTGAAGTGATTCAGATAAGATATTTGCAAATTTGCTTAAAATACTCAGTTTGGGTTGCAACGTGGAATGACAGAATGTGCAGTTCATAAAGCAAACACACTTAATTTTCTTGGAGATAAGTCTTTGTAGAATAGAGGTCCAATTCAGACTACAGAGGCTAATATTTCAAAAGAAAGCACTTAAGGTGCATATATGACTTCAACTGGTCTTCAAGGATATATAGGATATATATGTATATACATTTTTTTCTACTCTGAGCAAGCAAGCAGAAGTCAGCTATGTGAATGTCCCTGCAGTACAAATAATGAGAATTGCTGATAAAAATCATTTGTATGTTTGAATAAACACATTAGAAAGCTTTAAGTTTGTGGGATACAGCTCTTAAATGTACTATCAAGAAGATGGAATATACAGCATCTTAATATTCTTGTAATACTGACAGATAACTAGAGGTTAATAATAATCAGGTTTCTGTTAAGAATACCCTGCAGACAGTGAGAGTTCCCAAGACAAAATGCAACAACTAGCTCAGCTCATCTTCTGAAAGATTGATTCACTTGAAAACGTTGTATGACTACAGTTAGCAGATATCATTTAATCTACCTAGAAACCTTTGTGCACAGTGAATTTTAATATCTGCTATTGAGCAAGAAAAAAGAAGTAATAATTGGTGCCTAGGTAGAAGTCAATACAGAGGCCCAAACTCATCAATTAGGCCAGTCTGAATACTTACGTTACGAAGTATACCAATTTTGTTGCACCAGAGAAAATCTGTATTCAAGTGATAGACCTACATCACTTTCAATCCTAAAGCTGGGCCACTACAGCATAGGTCACTTTGACTGCATGAGGATTTATCTTCATTTATCTTTATTTTTTCAATAATTTTCCTGTGTAAGAATGCACTTTTATATACAACAATTTAAAAATTTTGTAGTTTCTTTGATGAGCACAAAACAGAGCCTGATTCCCATATATTATATTCTCAAACCAGATTTTGAGGTGACATTTTAGGATAAAATTTACTCTTGCAGAGGGGAACTGAGATGCACTCACCTCAGAAAATGGATTATATGAAATGTCTTTCCTGGTCTGGTTCCAACAGTAGAAGAAAGAACATCTTTTCTGACATACATTAGAAAAAGTTCTTAAATCAATGACCCTAGAGATTTATCATCACTTTTTTTTTGTAATGAAAATTGTAAAGAAAGCCCGACAGCACTATTAAAGATAAAGTCACATCAAACATGTATTTTTATTCCAGAAGGGTGGGGGGGTTTTTTGGCTTGTCATTCAGAAGTTTATTTTCTGTAACTCTCTCCTCAGAAAAATGTTTCATGTGACTACAAGAGGTAACAGCAAAGGTAGATGCATGAAGTTATATATAGCCATGATCCTACACTATTTTCATTGCTCCACCACTGACAACCAGCAATAATATCACTAGAAAAGCTCTTTACAGCCACCGTTAATACTGCAGAATCTGTAATCCTCACCGCCAACTTTTAATTTGTTGGAGTGTTTTGTAAGGACTTAATGATTATACCAGACATTAGCAAAGTGTAGCAGCACATACGCATCAGATGGGCAACTGAGCAGCTGGCCGGCAGCCAGCCCTCTAAACACAGCAGTGGTAAAGTTACAAGGACGTTCAATTCAATTTTGTCTTAATCTAAAGCAATATGCAAGGAAGGTGAATGAGGGACTGTGGTGAGAAGTAATAAACTGCTTTTCCTTCTGTGCAAGTCATAACTGACTCCAATAAAGCCAGCAGTGCTTCGTCGCTGTGATCCTAGTGTCAGTCAATCAGATGGCAGGCACCTTAATCCCCAGACGTGTTTTTTCCCCATAAAACTGTCAGTAACATTAAGAAAAGCATAATATGTGCAGTAGTTGCTTTTTCAGAAAGCAATTTGTATTTCAGACTGCCAGAAACAGCTTGAACAAGTTACAGAGTTCTTTCCCAGAGCTGGAATTACAGTAAATATGTATCTCTTTAGACTGCTCAGCTCCTTATAACACATGCACATTATAATAAGGGCCAAATTCAGAGTACTTATATTGGTCATTTAAATTCTGTTCTTCAGAGGGGTGGGGAAACAATCAAAGAGATTTTGAGTGCCCAGGTTAGACTCAGTATATAATCAACAGAGGTGTGAACACCTCTGGTGGGCAGTTGAAGGCTCCTTGGCGCATCCTGAGTCAGTCGACCAGGAATGGACAAGCTGGTTCTCTCAGAAGGCACCTGTTTCAGCCCCCTCAGGCAGACAGGACCTAGAGCACCGTGCCTGGAGGGCAGGACTCAGACTAAGCAGGGGCAACATCCACCTTTGCACACTGACCTACTGGTGAAGCCATCCATGCCAACAGCGACAGAAACCTGGATTCATCTTGTTTCTCAGTCTAAGATATTTTAAAGTCTGTACTCCTTTCCAGGTGTGTTTCAAGCCATGGGTGAAGCCAACGGGCACACCCAATTGCAGTATCTTCGGCTAGACCAAAGAGTGTAAAAGAAGCTAAAAAGGAGCGCATGCAAGTAGAAGCCATTTCTGCAGCCTGGAATTAGGTGAGGAACAAGACTTCTAGCTTTCCCTCCCTGCTTCCTGGACTCCTTATGCATTTTTTTTTTCCTCATTACAAATGCAACAAGCCAGGAAATTCTTAATTAACACTATTCAGCATTGAACTTTCCAATTACACATTCAGTAAAGCGGAATGAGAAAATCAGAAAAATTATGGAACTTTCTATACCATGGGATTTGGGGGACATTTCTAGGAAGTGGAAAATGTGCTTGGGTATAAGATTCAAAATGCAAGCAAGCAAAGAACAGAAATCATATGCATCTGCCACATCCTAAGCAAGTGACCTAAGTACTGAGCTCTTGGATGCAGTGACCATTCAGATCCACAAACTGTTCACTGGCAGAGTGGGCTTTTTTGTGTGTCCTTTGCTGTTAGTACGGCTGTCTCCAAAGCAAAAGTGCAGAATGCAAGATGAAAGTGTTTGGACAGAAAGTTTGAGAAATTCCATTTTCCTTTAGCCTGAAATGATATATCTGGCCTGATCTGACTTGATGAATTGCTTCAGATTCTTGGGTGTTGGGATTTTTTTTTTTTTCTGGTTAAGTCAGAAGAGTTTTGACCCTAGAAAAATAAAATAAAATAAAATAAAATTAAAATAAAATAAAATAAAATAAAATAAAATAAAATAAAATACCAAATAGTATTAACTTGTTCTTGCATAACATAGAAGTAAAGTTGGTTGTCATTCAGGCTTCCATCTTTCTAAGGATTGCAGCTGACCTGCAGCAGAGAACTATAAAATGCCATCTTTGAAACTGAAAAGATTACCTCTATATGCGCTACATGCCAGCTCCAAAATATTAACATTTATATAAAGGTATTAATTACCTGCAGCTAATTTAACCTTCTTACCATAGGAGGCACATCTATTAGCAAACACATTCTGTACTGTTTCAGCGATTCCATCCGAGGCTTAAATAAAAGATCCTGTGTTTTGATACTGTTTTGACTTTTGGATGACATTCAGACTTTAAATTAGGTACTTTTTATTGAGGCACCATCCCTGGTTGTAAGCTGGCAGCTGTATTTGTTATCTTTCCAGTAACAGTCTATACTGAACACAGATTTGTTCTTCAGTTTAAGCAAAAGGTAATAACAGGCATTATCTGTGGATAATGAAAAAAGTACATGTAATGAAGAAGGATGCTTGAATCAACACAATTCATGAGTAATGATCTAAAGTAGGTATGGTTCCAAAATACTGACTGCACCATTTTCTGCTGTCAAAATCATTTGATTTGAGGGATAGAGAGGGAAAGAAGCCTGACACAACCCTGAGCTGATCAGACCCTTTGTAATGCAGCCAGCCCCTTTGTCTTCTTCTTGAAAGAATAAGCTAAAAGAAGCTGTTTCAAGGCTCCCAGGCTAATGTTTCATCAGACCATAGGAGGACACTGGCACATCAGCATGGCCCCTGCAAGGCAGGAGACTTCTAACTGCTGGACCAGCCTGAGTGATGGTCTTGAAAGGAAGCTTCCCTGGTTGCTATCTCTTTTGTGGATGCCTGTTCTTTTCTGCAGTCCGCCTTTTCAGATCAAAAACTTTCACCTGTTTTCTAGCATGAAATAGAAGCTACAGGGACCCTCTCCAGCCTTCCATAATAAAGTCCCTTCCTCCTCCTTTGAAACCTTGCTGTCCCCTCTGTGGGCACGTCCCGATCTCACTGTGCTTGTTCCAGGCTTTGGGAAACATCCAGACATCTCTCCAGGACTCAGCCTGGCTGAGCGCAGCAACCAGGATGAAATACAAACACCAGTTCTTCCTCTCCTACCCACCTGAAATTTTAATAGTGCGTACAATGCGTATCAAACTAGAAACAAACAACAGATCATAGCCTGTTTAAGTGGACAACAATATGACTGAGTGAAAGCACCTAAATTAGGAAAGTGTCTTTAAAAGAATTTAAATCAAAAATAAATACTCGGCAAAGCACAGGCTTTTGATCAACCTGAAGCAAGTTTCACAGAAAACAGCTGTTGCTCATTTTCTCTTCCC
Source organism: Chauna torquata (assembly GCA_013399475.1). Classification (NCBI taxonomy): domain Eukaryota; kingdom Metazoa; phylum Chordata; class Aves; order Anseriformes; family Anhimidae; genus Chauna; species Chauna torquata. Next base: position 138,143 of record VXAL01006660.1, on the reverse strand, counting down.
CTCTGGAATGAAAAGTTGCTGAAGGGCTCAGATAAGTAGAATTTCTCCTCTTTCAGTTCTGCATTGTAAAGATAATTGTTAGAAATTCTAATGAAGTGATACTGCAAAAAGACCATACAGGCTTTTCTTAACCGTGCCTTTTGCCTTGTCAGGATGAGCCATTCAAGAATATACTGCTTCTGCTTCTCTTTTCAAGGATTTCTCCTGTTGACAGGAGCATTTACATGAGAATACAGAACAGGCTCTGACTGACACTGTGTTGAGGCTCATATAACTGTCAGATTTTGCTTGATTAGAAAAAGTGCCATTGACTTACAGGAACATAACATGCTCAGTGAAGCTTCTGCACTAACAAGTTTGAATATTTACCAAAGACTATTTAAAGGTAGTATAACAATCTGTTCAAAATTAAGGATTTTTTTTTTTGCTTTGTTTGTGTGTTGTAGAGAAAGAAAAACTACCATTTAAACTATGACAGGTGACATCTGATCAGTTTTGTCCCATCTCACATTTCTGCTGAAGACGGGATTGAAAGTATGCTGAAAAACGTATTCCAGAGATGAGAGAGATACTTCTCTCTATGCTTTATTATTTCCTCTAAACAAATAGACATGGACACATGGACAATATGATGTGAGTGAACCTTAAAATACATGGATCAACTGCTAACAAAAATCTCAATTTTTTTTTGACTATTTAGAGTCAAAATGTTGTATGGCTGAATATCAAATCTCTAAGACACACAGGAAAGATCTGCAAATCTCACAGCAATGAGCAACTCCTATTTCTAGCAAGGCTGGGAACAGTTTCTGAAATTCAGGAAGCAGTGAGAGGAATACCTTTCCAATATTTTGGAATTATATGAAAGGAACCAGAACAATACATATAAAACCCACCAAGTAGAAACCATTTGATCCAAAGACTGTGGTCGATACTTTTATGGAGGGTGGAGGCACAGAGACTGGTAGTATTCTTTGCTTGGGAAAGTGGAAGAAGTCACTCAGCAAATGACATCTTAAAGTTGTTTCCAGCTAATAATAAAGAATTGTTTGGGATTGCAGAGATTTTACATTTGGGTCAAAGCACTCATGAGCTGATACAGAGGGCTATCATGTCACAAGGATGGAATGAGAACTGTTGTGAAAGATAGAGTACTTACAAAAGCCTCAGTCAACTCAGGGAGCAGATAGGTATCTTGGTAGGATAATATAATGTATAAAGGAATGTGAAAAGTGCCATTTACTGAGAGAGACAGTGTTAAATGCAGAATAGTACAATCTCCTGGTGCTGTGAAAAATGGTGAAAAACAAACAAGAACTTCAACTCTTCAATAACAAGAAAAATTAAGCAGAAGTTATACATAAATTACATGTGTAAACTATGGAAATATAAAGAACACTACAGGTATGAAGGGATAAAAGTCAAAGAAAAATAACATTAAAAGAAAAAAATGTCCATATTGGTCCATTTGAATGAAGATGAAATCCACTATTTAAACGGCAACAGAGAAAAAATAACAAATGAAGCAGCACCTGATGCTTTCTGATCTCTGTCTTCAGTAAAGGATTAATCAGTGCTCACCACAATTTTAGCAGAAGGGAACAAGAAAAGGTGGTACCAAGGAAAGACTATCTTCTTGAACAGTAAGATAACAGGTATCTCTGTAAAACAGGGTATCCCTGTTAAAAAATGTGGTGAAGCTCACTCTTGAGAATGAATGGAGGCAGTCCCTGCACTGTTAACAGTTATCTTTAAGACCCCATGAAAGAACACGAGAAGCCTCAGGGAAGTGAAGAAGGGTGAACATAGCGCCTACTTTGAAAAGGAGGGGCAGGAAGAAAGAATTCAGCGAATTACAGAACTGTCAAACTAGCTTGTAACACCAAAAGACACACAAACAAGTTATTAAATAGCCCGTGTATAAGCATAAATTATTAGGTAGCCCATGTATAACCACAAAGAGAGAAAAAAATGATCAGAACAGACAATACACGTTTGTTAAGAAAAGTTCTTCAGACAATTCAGATACCTACTTTGACAAGTTAGATACATTAGCAGACTAGAAAGAAATACCACATGTAAGATATATCCACTATAATCCCTTATAGGAGACTTTTGGCAGTCTCCTATGAGAGACTCATGTATGAAAATTCCAAAATATGATCCAGTTAATATTATCATCAAGATTACGTACAATTCATTCTAACACAGTACTTAGTATGTCTGTTGTGGAAGTATCCAAAGATATTAGCACACAATTCTGTAATTTTTTTTTTTAAACTATTATTTCTTTATTCTAATTTAGACTGCTAAAGAGAAAATAGGTCTATGATTTATGGCTATCCTGAACTGGGAAGGATTGCAGGCACACTGGAAAGCTGTGTGGTTGACTCTTATTTTGCAACATTTACATTCAGGACACTGATACAACAGAAATCTCTTATCTTTACTACATAGTACACAAACATTCAGGAAATATTTACAGAACAGCTGGAAATTGTAACATACTTCAGCTTCCAAAGCATTTTTTTCTTCAGGTAAAGAGAGCTCCAATGCTTAAAATACAATTATGATGAGATAAAATCCAGTGAAATGATTTTAGAGATTAGAGTTCTGAGACAAACAGAATTTACAAAAGTGTTCCAGTTTTAAATATAATAGACTTCTATGCACAGACTTACAGAGTACCTTTGTTACTTTGATCCTCTTACTTTAATGGCCCGTCATCAGGGTGGTTTTCTTTATTTCTCTCTCTCTCTCTTTTCTTTCTTTCTTTTTTTTTTAAACCAGGGTGCAAGCGGCTCGTTATTTTCCCTTCTTTGATTAAAATCCCAGGGATTACCCAAAGAATAATGATAAACAGTTTACTGAGCAGGATATAAGAAAGACAGAATGGATTATTAATCAGTGGATTAATGCACTTTATACAGAAGGATGTCACATTTACAGAACAGGCAGAAAATAAAAGTCTCCTACTTCAGCTCTAATGCGGTGCATCCCCAGATCTCTTCATTTAACCATATCACCAGAAAGACCAAAGAACTGGAGGACAATGTGGAGAACTTGAAAAATTAATAAATAGATAATGATAAAAGAATAAATAATTACATATGAACCGCTAGACTAAGAGATAGCTATAGTTGTGTGGAAAGGCTCAATAACACAACAAATGTATAAATATACAAAATATACTAAACAATAATAGCAGTTAAAAAACTGTGGTAATATTGAGTAGTGGAAAGGAGCTGGCAAAAAGAAAGCCTGAGATGTGTATCATGAGCATCTGACAGTTCAGTCCACTTGGTTATGAAACAGCTCAAAGGAAATGGCAGACACCAGCAAAGCCGCTGCTTGCAATACTTCAGCCAGGTTTGGCAAATGCAGAAAATGTGCTGTGAGGAACATTTTCTCTCACTAGCCAGGAAATGGACTGCATGACTTACTGACGTTTTTCAGCTCTAAATTCTATGACGAAATCTACAGCCCTTGAAAGTGCAACAAAGCTGTATCATTCTTGGAGGAAAATACTCTTAACGTTTGAAAAGATAGTTGTCTTTTAAAGTTATGTGGGACCTTATATGCATTTTTTTCTCTTAGGAGGATAAGCCATGCTTATTATGAGGGGTGAAAATATTGAATTAACAAGAAGGAACATCATATAAATACATGTTAAGAAAGAAATTTGTGACCTGTGTTTCTTAGTCAGAAGGAAGGCAAACTCTCACAAATAATGGCAATATAACCTTCTTTGAAAACGTAAAGTGCCAGACAACAATCAAAGTATGAGTATTGCCTCTTCTCTGTTGGCAGCCATCAGATATGAAGAAAACCCAGATTTCAGCCCATTGGAAGGCATGTAAAAAACACTGATTTGTATTTGACATTCCCAAGAACTGGTGAGCACCTTAATTCTCCTTGAAATGAACAATTGGAGGGAGAAATGACCTCAGCATCTTCAGAAGCTCTACAGAACTTCCCAGCAGAATCTGGCTGCTTTGAGAAACACTGATATTTAGCATATAAATAAGCAAAGAGTGGAAAATATCCAAAATTCAAATAGTTTTCCTGAAAAAGAGAGAGGAAAGGAGAGAGGAAAGAAGAGAGGAAGGGGGAGAGAGAGAGAAAGAAAGCACAGAAGAGAGCGGGGGGGGGGGGGGGGGGGGGGGGTTTATAGGGTATTAAAGGTAACAANCTTGGAGGAAAATACTCTTAACGTTTGAAAAGATAGTTGTCTTTTAAAGTTATGTGGGACCTTATATGCATTTTTTTCTCTTAGGAGGATAAGCCATGCTTATTATGAGGGGTGAAAATATTGAATTAACAAGAAGGAACATCATATAAATACATGTTAAGAAAGAAATTTGTGACCTGTGTTTCTTAGTCAGAAGGAAGGCAAACTCTCATAAATAATGGCAATATAACCTTCTTTGAAAACGTAAAGTGCCAGACAACAATCAAAGTATTAGTATTGCCTCTTCTCTGTTGGCAGCCATCAGATATGAAGAAAACCCAGATTTCAGCCCATTGGAAGGCATGTAAAAAACACTGATTTGTATTTGACATTCCCAAGAACTGGTGAGCACCTTAATTCTCCTTGAAATGAACAATTGGAGGGAGAAATGACCNCTGGTAACTTTTTTGCATCATCAGTTTGGGGGTTTTTTTTGGAAATGTCCTTTGTCCTTACCTCTCATACAGTTTTAAACACAGTAGATGCATGTTACCTCTTCACAACTTTCTCTGTGTTTTTTATTCAGTGTGGCATTCATCTTCACTTCTCTTATATCCGCTTCTGCAGTGGTGTAAGTTCTGAGCTTTTGCTTTATGTGATTTATCATTCTAAGTAAAGAGAATTTCTAGAATAAGCAGGAATTGAAGGATCTCACTGGTGATTACGAGTTACCAAAGCCATAATTATTAGCTCTTCTTGGTTTACAGATATATGTGAAATGTCACATTATGGACATTTGATGTGTGGCTTTTCACTACTTTTGATCTTACCAAAGAGCAGAATAAGAAAGTGTACCTGACAAACAAAATATCTTCAAACAATACAGCCCACCAGAGTACATAAAATAGCATAAAAGTATTGCTGCAAGTGATATAACCCAAAATACTGAATACTCATTAGCTGAAGCAATTAGCATAGGTAGGATCATTCTCAGTTTACCAGCTCAGTTAACCCTGCTCTTATTTAGGAGCACAACAATGTATCCTACTGCACGCAGAAAATTTTGGCACAGGTCAACAAGCCCAATCTCTAGATGATCAATTTGTCTTCAAAATGGAACAGAAAACTTTTCTCATCTGAGTTTGTGCTCAGATCCATAAAGACTTTAATCTGGGATTTCTAGTGTAACATGCATTTCCATGAGAGGGAGAAGCTCATCTTGAGCATAGATATCAGCAGTGAGGGAGAACATAGATCAGTATTTCCCCTGATATCTGATGGAGACAAATGCATAAAACATCTGCTAAGAGTAAGACAATAGCCTTTGCTGAAACTGTAAAGCCAGTATGAACATTTTATATCTTGGCTGTCTAATACTGAAGATATGATGAGCTTCGTCCTGAAGCTCACTGTTCTCCCGACATCTGGGTCTGATACTTAGCCAGAGGAGAAATGTTTGCTCTACTTGCTAAAGCAATTACGAGGACCAAATTAAAATGTCAGCACTAGGATTAATATGCCTGTTACCTATCTTCAGCTTAAGGTAAGAGCAAGTGTAATGAATTTCATCTAGGGAAAACACCCAGTTTCAAAAACAAAACAAAACAAACAAAAAAAAAAAGTGAGAGGAGGTAAAAGACATGAGGTGTACTGTAAAGGATGACACCCTAATGACATTTATTTCAGAGCTTCAGTCTGGGACATGCTGTAAACAACAGTTTTTGTGATTTTGGAAGACTTAAGTAAGGCCACAATTTAGATTTTAAATATTTACAAGGTGTCTGTTTTTTTAACACACTGAGAAAATTTTACCACCTATAACAGTGGGTTGCTCAGGTCTTCAATGTACAATGTATGATTATTTAGAGAGAAGAAAGAATGGCATAAAGAATGGCAATGAGTCCTCACTGCTGTAAAATGAGGTTAAACAAGTATTTTAATTTCTGTTTTGGGACATGAAGTTGTTGATTATCAGTTTATATATACATGATATGATTGAGAATCACTACTATTCTAAATTTGAAGTTCTTGTGCTTGTTCCCATTTTAGTGCATATGTCTAGAAAGTTTGTCCTGTGGACAGCAGAAGGTATTTCTGGAGAGGAGGTCAGTTAGACTGCTATAAGAAACTCAGGCTGGTTTAAGAACCAAAACAAACCTGCAATCCAACGATGCCCATTTTCTGAAGTGAATTAGGAGGACTTCTTGAAATGTCTCCAGACAGGTAAGGAAGGGAGGCTGTGCCACAGGAATTCTGTCCTTTGAAAAGTATGGGGTATGTCATCAGAGCACCGGGTCACTGAAGTGTGCAAAATAGGAATCCACAGTATTTTCTGATAAGAGCTGGGTCTGTGCTTGTCAGATACCTTTGTTTTCCACAGTAGTCATCCATAAAAACTATTCTGTGATGAGACC
>VXAL01006660.1:58085-124707 GCA_013399475.1 Chauna torquata | reverse complement strand
TCAGCAATTAAAAACAACAGCCAGCCTAGCACATCCGCACTAAATAAAGATGTTTAGCTCAGAAAGGTTTCAAGGAAAGGCTGCATTTCCTTTTTTATTACTGGGTTTAAACACTCATATTTGGGACTAAACAAGCAACTTCACATTTCTTTTAATCACTAAGTTACTAGAAAGCAGCTAATCAGTATTTTAAAATGAAAAAAACTTATTACATTATGATTCACATGCCTGGGTAGTACTACTAAATGGTTTCTTAACAACTCTCAGGCTTTAAGCCATTCTGCAAAATGCATCAGGTAATTATTTCCGTTGCTTAAGGAGATTATATATGAATTTTTAAAACTATGCAAAGAAAGATATCATATATTAAATTCTATTGGTTATAATTTGTTATTCTTGCACTGGTGAAAAATCACATGAATGTTTCTACTGAAGTCACCATGATCACTTCAGTAATGAAGTGTTCATCTAGATGAGTAAGGGAAGGACTATGCAATTTTTTTTTTTTTTTTGCATTAATATGAATAAAGCCTGTTGGTTAATATTCTGTCACTTTTCTACTATGAAAATTAACAATATAGCCAGTTCCATGTAGACACAAAAGATGAGAAATTTTGTCCAATAGGATTTCAAAAAATGTTTTCCAAGTGCCTACAAAAAGGATTTAGAGAAAATACCAACTCAGGTGTATTTGCAGTGATGCCACTCCTGTGTATCCACGTATTTACTATGGTAGTTAAGCAATGTTGCCTCCCAAAATGAATAGCACGGAGTGGTGCAGCAGAGCAGGGAGAGAGACAAAAAAAAAAAAATCTCCATTCAAAACCCTTTTGCAAAACGTGTTTCCTCTCTAGTTTAATTACAACCATCCAAATCCCAGCATTTCCATTTTTTGAATTGTTCACGTTTTATTTAACACTGGAATCTTTCATTTATACAGGGTTGTTCAGGTAATTTATTTATGACAGAGGTTATTTAACTGAACCAGCAGTGAATCATGCATAAGAGCGCCTGTGTCTGCAGGGAGCTCAGCTGAAGCCACTCAGATCCCACATAGCTCAAAGACCTACCCAAACGCAATGACCCTTTGAGATGTGACCTTCACCATGGCACTTAGCTTTTCCTTTTAAAAGAGGGTTAAAAGAAGGTTGAGATGCAGAGGGTGCCGCCAGTTATACCACATTCACTGTAGCTTTGTGTGGCCCACCCGTTTCCAAGTTACAGATTTGTTAATTCCCAGTTGTAGCCCTCGAGCCTCCAGTATCAATCTGTGCCTGTGCTTTTAAGATTGCTGATGTCTCCCCGTGTCTTTTCTGCTCTGTGCTGCAGTTCATTCTCCACTTATGGGCAGTTCATTCCACACAGAACAAGTACTTATCTATTAGTTGCAAAAACAATTAAAACTGCAACCGCACAACCATAAACAGTTAAACAGAAGCTAAAAAAAGTAGGTAACAGTCACCTGGTCATTAGATAATTGGATAATTAGATTTAGCTGCAAGCTAAAACAAATCTCCAGAAGGCCAAGACAAATCTGGCAAAACCTGTGCTGCTAGCCTAACAGAAAGCCTGTGGCCCTTTACAAGCTATAATATCACCAAATCTACTGAGCTGCAGTGTTATGTATGTCATCTGAAAGGACAGAGGTAAACTTAGCTGGTGGTTTCTAGGGCAGAAAAAAAAAAAATCAGCAACAGTTTTTTTTTCTGTAATAAGAGTGGATCTGGAATCTACCTCTGAATGCCATATGTAATAAAGCTGAGCGAATAACATGCCTGAAGTTAAGTCTACTAAAGTTGAGTTATGCATTGATGTATGATACAGGAAATGAGGTAAGAGTCATGTGTTTACTGATATGTGCAGGAGGGTATATTTATATGCTTAGTTGTTTGTATTATACCCCAGAGTAATAAGCCGCATGTATAATATTTATGCCTAGTTTCTCCCTAGCCCTTCCTGACCTTTCTGCTCAGCTGAACAATCCAACAACCAAATCCCAAAGGAAATGTCTAAGAAAGGATTTTGAACCCTACCCTCAGAAGTCTCAAAGGAGACTTGTTGCTCTTATCTTCTATTTAGTCCTATATAGTCACCACAAACCCAATACATCTCACTGCAAGACATCAGCTGGGTGATAAGAAATTTTTCATTCTACAGCGTGGCAGGTAAGATCACAATTTTTCATGCAAGTTTTTTCTTATGTTGATCACTATATGTTGGTGATACCATCATGTGACTTCTTCCACATATGCTTACTTCCTTCCTGCTGTTTACATCAGCTTCCATCTATGCTCATCTCTGTTTCCATTGTTTATATATTAAATTTTAAAAACAAACCTATTCTAAGCTTGGTCTTTGATTAAAACATTTCATGAATATTGCATAGATGCCATGGGAACCAAAAAGTGAAGCAATAATTTGTATATCCACCAGGTTGATCAGCAAGATACATCTTTTCCGTTACACGCTGTGTGACTGCAGGAAAGCTTTAGGAAAGATGCAGTCTCTATGGGAAGGAAACCTATAGATTGTTGGATAAGAATAACTTACTCAAAATTATGTGAAAGCTTTCTATTTCAATGCAGGGGAAGCCTGTTTGGGGGGTGGGGAGAGGAGCAAGGGTGCACTGTGACAGGCTCTTCTTATATCAAATTGTTCTGTGTTCTATTCACACTATCTGAAAGAACCAGTTTATTTTCACATTATGGTATTGTCCTTTATAATATAGACCTTCACAGAAAGTGATCTTCTGAAAAGCGAACAGGAAGCCAAAAATATTCAAAAGAAAAGTCCTTCACGTCCAAGACAGCTACATCTAGCATATTTGAAATTTCAGTCAAACTGTTGGTATGGCAACAAAAACATTCATAGTTCAAAGGTAGAATTCGTAGTGTGGGATGTGCCACAAAAATACATTTTGAAGCCTCTGTTATTTGAGGAGTTTTAAAGGCAGATGCTCCTTGTTACAGTTTCCAAACAATAGATCCAAAAAACTTCTTTTAAAAAAAAAATTGCAAATGATTACCACTCCCCCAAAAGCAGCAAGAAAAAGTTTCCTGACCCATCTCACATAATTTAAGTTGCTCGTACATGCTTGTGAACAGAACTTGTATATACTTTCTTTTTCTTCTGTATCTGGTGTAGTTTCTGAAATTTCACAGCAGGGGAATCTGACAGTAAAATAACATTATCAGATACAACACAAACACAGACATGTTTTAGGTGCACACACATAATTTTAAATATCAAGCAAAAAAGGCATTTATGAAAACCAGCCCTCACCTCAAACTAACTTCAGTTATAGCCTGACATGCAAAATTCTTTTGATATGATAAAGCAAAACGTTCACCTAGAGGTTCTCTGAAATACATGACACAAGGGAGATGGCTCCTCCATGTGCCGCTTGTCTATGCATGTCCTGAACATGCTAAACTAGAAGATGTCAGAAATGTTATCAAGGTATCATTTAGTCCTCTTACATTAAAGAGCAATTGTCATTCTATTACTTATAGCTGTACTAAGAGCACATACTGCCAGATGCTTAGGAAGATGTGCTCATTCTACGCATACAAAACTAAAAGCTTGTATAAGACTTCATCCAAACGCTTTCCTCTGATGTTCCCCACATGATGATCTTAGCCAAAAACACTCATCAGTCCTGAGCAGACAGCATTCAGCACCCTGTTTGGGTAAAGCTATACTGTGCCATTTTTAAGGATGGTCCAAAAGGCTGTGTCACCAGGCTGACTCCCTCTGGGTCACTATCTTTTCTTCTTGGTGAACGAGAGCAGCTGTAAGAGTGAAATACAAAATCCAGCATCTGAGTTCCTCTTACTGTGACAGAGCATGACCAGATGATTAGAACTGTGAGCTGCATCTATCGTGTCCATGTATGCTGGTAAAAGGGATCCCAAAACTGTCTTCTACCTTCTTTACAGAAATAACTAAACGCCCCTGGCACAGTTCTTCACATGTGCTAACCCAGCTACTCTTAAAGAGAGCATTATCAGTGCCATGAAAGGTAACCTTGTGTTCGGCATGCATCACCAGTTACTGTCTAGCTCGTTTTCATTCAATGTAAACATTGCACTTCACTGATACATTACTAAAGCATATTAAATCAAGCAGATAATGTGAATTTGCTTTGTAGACTACTCCAGTATTGTAAACGCTCCAAGAAAACTGGCAAAAGATATAGTTTGTGATGCTTGGCAAGATAAAGCAGTATGTGAAGGCAACACCTCTTCGGAGAAAACAAACAAGCAAACCAACAGCAGGCATTTCATCATTTTCAGAACTCATTTTCTTAAAGGAATTTGGTTTCATTACCTGTATAGTCTCAGAATAGAGAGGTGGGGTGTAGGGAGAGTCATTCCAGCAAGCTTTCTGGTAGACTCTGCTTTAAGCATCAGTTGACACTACATTCTGCATTTCAGCCAAATCCTTAACTAGAATTCTGTGACACAAGACCTCTTGAGAGTAATCAACCACTTGCTTTATTAAATCATATTTTAAACTTATTATGCCATGGTGGGCAGATACCACTTCCGAACAGTCAGCAAATCTCATTTATTGTGACCAAGATCACATTTTCTACTGTGAACCAAATAAGCCGTCTCTTACTTCACTTTGGCCAAGGCTGTTACTGTGCTTGATTTCACTCTGTGTCAGTCTGTGTGCACACCAATGACTGTCCTTCAGATTTAACAGGCCTCACTGAGATCTTTAAGTAATAACTGTAAAAAGAAAGAGTTCTCCAAATTTTTTGAAGAGATAAAAGTGTTTACAACCAAGCTCAGTATCCGATTTGTTGGAGTGCAAATGCAATGTTGGAAAGCTGAAGGGATAGCAAACTCCATTTGCAATGCTAATTGTGTTATATTGAAGAACAATATCACTTTTATCTTTTCTTATATCCTCATTATGCCAGAATTCCCTGTGTTTTTTCAGATCATGCAGTCAAATACTCTTCTCTTAATGGGTATACGGTACTAAGTTATTTAGCACAAATTTATTTCAGTAACAAATCAATTCCATGGGCACCACAACTAACAAAGCACCAGTTCCCTTCCTATTAGGTTTCTTTCTGCATTCCTAGATAGCTCCCCAATGAATACCTCCAGATTTTCTGCCACCTCCTTCTTTACTTTGACCTCACACTCAACAGAAGTACCTCTGGTCAACCTTTCGTAAGCCTTTCCTTTGTTTCTTCAGCTCTCCCCAGATCCCATGGCTACTAGCCAGGAAAGAGGGGGCCAGTGCTGTGTGCTGCTTCCAAGCCCCATCCATGCTGCCTGCCTGGCCATGGGCAGGTGTCCTTGGAGAGCCAGAGGACAGAAGTGGCAATCGGAGCTCTCACAGCATTCTTCCTTCCAGTGAGGGCACTACTTTGGTATTTTCCCCGCTGATTGTGGTCAGGCTGGTAGGGACTTAAATTCTGAAGAACTCTAGTTCTCTGCCAAATCTCTCTGAAACTGCCAAGAGGGTCAATACTTATTCTAGGCTGCCTGGTAGGCAGGCAGATGGCCTGATCAGCTAGCTTTTTTTTTTTTCTTTCTCTGTAGAAGCTAGGTCAAGAAAGAGAGTGAATTTCAGCTGAATTAATTTCTTTTCACATTCACTTTTCTAACTAAAATTTTCTAATTTTCTAGTGTGGTCGTCCATAAAGTAGAAGTCAACCTGCCCTCAATGTCTTCCACTGGAGATGTTCATATGAACATGCACTAATCCACTACCAGCAAAGCACCTGCACTGTCTGCTTTAAGAGCACAGAGGGATGGGTACTGCAAATACCTATATCAATAGGAGATTACCTACCCCTTCCCCCTCCAATTTGCCACCTTCTCCTAGATGAAGACTGCTATTATCCAGTCCTTCCTGACCCACAAAAAGCTAAAACAATCTGCTGCTAGTCACAGACTCTTTGCTGGAATTAAGAGCATATTTTTTTTACTGAAGCAGAGCAGGTAGTATTGAAATGATCAGCCCCACCAACAAATTTGCAGGACTGCAAAGTCATGGTGATAGGCTGGTCGATTTTATTCTCACTATATTTAGATTCAGTAGATATCTCTCCACAGTCCTACCCTACGTGAGCTTGCATGAAGCATGGGAAAAATCCTCTATAGAGGATATCAGCATGGGGATGGTGGTGGTGATAATTTCCAGCTGAGGGACAAGAAAACAGTTGAACAGTGGTAGTATCATCAGCTGGCAGAACTGCTCGTAAAGTGGACATCTCACAACTGGAGTTTGCTCACAGAAGACCTTTTGGACTTACAGTCCAAACGTTCCTCCGAGAACTGGTTTAAGGCTGGATTCCCATGACTTCATTTGTGCCTAATGGTACCTTACACTTCGCTTAATTTTACTGAAGCCAAGGCCAACAACTATGAAAGGCTGTTTGTGTAAGAAAACCCCTTGTGTTCTGCTTCTTTTGTAAGTAATATCGGAGAAAGAGTAACTGGAAGACTACCATCTTGCCATGAAGTATTTGTACACAGAAAGCAGGCAAATATGTGAGATATACTATATATTACTTTAAAAAGCACTCAGGAGTATTTCTGAGTTTTTTCTTGTGAAAGGGAAATGTATGTTAAGTTTAAGGGCATTCCAGCAGGACTGTGAAATAAGAACTTCAGCAATCTTATAAATGTAATCATTCTACTTCATGAAACACCCCAGGTTCTAAAGCTTCTGCAGGACATAGTCAATTTTTTTTTTCTAATTATTATACTTTTTTATTCTTACAGACAGATAGACCCCAAATGTTTATGTTTCTATTTGTATCTCTCTCATCATTATCCAGTTACATCCTTCTTATTTTACAGAGAATATTTCTTATTACTGACTAATGGTACATTTCTTGCTAATACCGGATACTTACTTCACTTCAGGACCAAGTTTTATATCTATATTTTGTCCTCTCTCCCCAGTTTTTTCCTTTCATGAAAAAGACATTTTTATTTAAAACTGTATGATTGGGAAACCTTTAAACATTGTTGTGAGAGACAAAGTAATCATAGTGCTTTCACATAATTTCTTTTTAAAAATCAATATCAATAAGAACTGGATAGTTTATGGGATTGGGACGTGAAGCTTTCTATCAGTAGTCAGGTTCAGTCTTATTGAGTAGATCACCATATCAGTGACTGTTACTGAAGGTTTATTGATGTGAATCTAGTTCATAATGAAACAAAAACAGTACCATTGAAGCACAGATGCAGTTGATGTCAATTGATATCACCATTCAGGAGTCCAAAGATGGTTGTCCTCTTTCATTTTGAGCATTATATTGTTAGGTGTTACACAGTATCTGTTTGGTACATAAAGGACAGATTTCTGCTGTTTCCCTCTAGTATCCTAAGCGAAAACTAACCTCATTTTTTTCCAAAAATAGTTCATAAACAGATTAATATATTTCAGTTAGCACACATTTATCCTCTGTGATCTTCGTCATATAAGCAAACTATCATTTGACTTTCAGCATGTTTTTACTTCAGGACAAATGAGAGAAATATACAGGAGCAATCAGTATTCACAGGTAACACCTGAATACACAGAGCTCTTCTAATCTATAAAACAACAGCAAATCATTAACACATTAATTCTCTCAACAATCCTGCGGATAAACAAAGACAAGAAAGCATTACTAGACCCATTTCACAGACTGCAAAAAGACCAGGCATTTACAGGAGTGATTTACTCAGGGCCACAAAGTAGAAAGAATAATGATAACTCAGCATTTTCTTCCTGTCAAGCTTCAGCTAAAGATGACCATCTCCCTTCTCTAAGCTGAAAACAACATATAGTCCCCAGTCTGCAATCCACAAAACTAGTTGAAGAGAAGTAGCAGTACAACCCTAAAACCTCTCAGGAAAGATAGGTCAATAATGTAGCCCATATCCCGGTACAGATAGAATCATTGAAAATTACTGCTTCAGAAGGTGCTGGCAGGGGGACAAAGACCAGGTGTTTGTGTTGATGGGATAAGGATGAAATCCAGTGTGTTCCTGTTCTCTTAATAACACTTACTCCATGATTTTTCATGTCCAATTCTAATGACCCAAAATGTTCTGAAAGTCAGCTATGCTAGAAATGTCAAGCAGTGACTCAAAAAATGTTCCCTAGTAATGCAGCAGCACCCTACCACAAAATTCAGGATGCAGGCAGTGTCTCATGATTCCGTTTCATCCGAAGTAATAGAAAACACTAACCATGTTTGTCAGAGTCACCTTTTAAGCAAGTAGAAGCCACAGAGCATGAATGTACCCATAAAGACCAGTCTCTAAAACATGTATTCTAATGTATTAAAAGACTTTTTAAAAGTTCATTTGATTGCATATGTTCTCAATTACATACTTAAATGCTCTATGCTGCCATAAATTAAGCACTTGCCAGACTGCAAGGCATTAAGATTCTTCTTTATGAAGCAAACATGCAGTTAGCCAGGCCTGGTCATAGCCAGCAGTTGCTCCTGAACTGTGGTCCATGAAACATAAGTAGTCCTTACTGTGTCATAACCAACCATGATAACAACTCTGCGGCTGTACCCCCTGCACAGCACTGCAATCCCTCCCTCACCACATACGCTGACATGTCATACACATCACCTGGGCTCAGAAAATCTTGCATCAGGTCCTGCTTATATATGATGGTCCGGTGAAAAAGAAAATTTAGGGAACTACTGATCTGGAATAATCACAACTGCGGAAGAATCCTCTGTGCTTGAGACTCTTAACAGGTTCACTCCACTATTAGAACATGTTAATTAGTATATGCTCTCTGGTTTTCTCTCTGTTACTCTTCCTGGCACGTAGGAAAATAGAAGTTGAAAATAAGTGTTAATTCACCTTATAAATTAACACATACCCAATAGGGAGGTGTTATTTGACTATTTTCCGTTTGACTAACTTCATAACACTTTAAAAACAAAAACACAAAGAAAAACTGCATGAAATTAGCAAGAATCTTGTACCAAATATCACAGCCATAATGTGTTGATGAACAGGGTTTTTCATTTTGATGCAAGTATGGAGAGTGTCTGCTGGTAATCAAGAAAGTGCTTAGCAAGACTTTCTTTCTTGCACTGAATCCCAACAGAGAAGGGAGGTGTCTGGGCAGAGACAAACCAAGAACGAGGAGATAGGAGAAAGGAAATTCTTGCTGATCAGCAGACCAGAAGTCTTGAAAGATGCAGTAATAGTAGTTGTTATAGTTTGCAGCTTCTTTCAGGACAGTGTTCCTGGTGCTATGTATCCAGGTATCTGGTTATTTCTGGACCTCTCTGATAACTATTAAGCTTCTTTGCTCAGAGCACAGCAGTTCCCAGTGTGACAGTTACAGGAGACTTTCAAAACAGCTGAGCACATGGAGAAAAGTCTAGCCCTATTTAGGGATGCTAAGCAATTCTGAAACCTTTTCTGCACAGCTAAAATCCTGACCAGCATGACACTGGTTAAATGGAAAGAGAAGGAAGGAAAAGTGATGGCTTTCCTTCTCAAAGTAGAAAAGGAATTATTCAGAAGTATTTGTAAGACAGCCATAAGTGCCTACCAAATGTGTCTTTTGGCTCCAGCAATACATCAAAAAGGACCCTGCAGAGAATCCCAATGCAGGGCAAGGGGACCTTGCCTGGGGATGAGGAACTTGAGCAGGTTCTACCTGGACAACAATGCCGGAGCCACTGGTACTTAAAATGGCATCAACAGCTTTCATGCAAGTGGCAGTTTGAAATACACTATTACATACTGTCTATGAAANAAAATAAAAATAAAAATAAGAACACCTGTAAATGTTCAATATTTTCCAGATTTGGGTTGGTGAAATTGTAATTCTGGGGGACCAACTGGAAACAGTTGCTGCTAGCTACAGAAATAATCACACTGATGATATGCTGTCTTTGCTGTAAATATCACCCTTTGTTCCTCAAAATACAGGGCTGCTATTTACTTGTTTGTTGCAGCCAAGGTTCAGTTTCTCCTGTAGGTCAGAGCAGAAGATTACTTAATTACATCCTTTTGTGACAGAAAGTCACTGATTCACATCTGCCTTTGTATCAGAATATATCCACCCTTCATCTAGCTATATTAACTGCATCAAGTACGCACAGTCTGTATGCTGGTGTAAATGAAAAGTACATCATCTAATTTTCTAACACAAACAATAGATTCAGGAAATTAGTCATACTTTAAACTGAAAAGTTAGAACACTGTTTTGTTAAATAATTTGAATGGTGTATTCATACCACAGCTGATTGTCAACATGAAGCCAAATTGCTTTTCTATTACCACAAATATGAAGTCAGTCCTTAACTCTAATATAAATATAAACCAAACTGTAAATCTAGATCCTCTTGTCTCTCTAAAATAGTCCCAAGGTTACTTCTAGTATTTATTCCCTCTGAGAAACTTCAAATACTAAATTTTAGAAGCCAGTATGAAATGCTTAAAACTTTTCAAGCAAAAATAGTGAATTGTAAGGAAGCTTAACACATCATATCAGTGTTAAGTTCTGTATCCATAGGTTTGCAAGCTTAAGGAGCACTCTAGCTTTTAAAACATAAAAGAAATCAGTTGTTCTGTGCTACTCAATGGAAACCACAAATGAGTCCAGAGGTATCAAAGTAGTTGCCCAAGGCCCAGGAGATTTACTGAGCTCTGAGATCCCCCTCCTGAGCTTCTGCAAGGACAGAAGAGCCTCCAAAGCTGTTGGCCTTAGGTATGGTCCGTCACCAGTCCCATTTCTGAACCAGCACCTTTGGACCAGTGCTCCTCACCCCAACTGTGCCAAGCAAAAAATTTAAAGAATTTAAATAAAATGTTAAACATAGTATATGCTGAGTAAATAAAGAACAATGAGGTACAAATTTTGTTGTCTTTTATGATAAGTAGATCACATCTCTTAGCAGTATGAAATATATGATTATATGGACACTATAAGAGAAGGGAAAAGATTAGACCAAAGACAAATTATGCCTTGAAAAATCACGGATAAATGGCCTACTTATTACAAAGAAATGTTGCATCATTTACCTGAACTCAGAAACCAAATTACAAATACACTCTTGTTGTACCTGCAGACAAGGACCAAGGCACAAATGCAGGTTCAGAGCCTGGGGAATACTATTTTCAGAAACCTCTTAACATTTTAACGCTGACATAAAACTGTATTACTCTCTTCCATGACTACTGCGTAGTATGAATACTAAGCTATCCCTGAATATGTAAATTAATATCTATATCTAACAAGAAGTCATTGTATGCTATACAGTGGTTACAAACACATCTACTAGTTTTTTGATCAAACTGATTTCCTGACCTTTGTGATTGCCAAGTCTTAGCTCATTTCTTGTTTCTGAATTTTCTTTCCTTCTGTGTTTTCATGTCATCTTTAATTAGCATGATTAAAGCCAATCTAGATGTATTTTGGCTGTAACTTTTACTCATTCTTTGCTAAGCCACTGTTATCCTATGCTGCTTCTTAAACTATAACATAGTCTTATTGCTAAAATTTTATACTAGCAATAATTTATTTGGTAGTCCAGAATACAAGGTTAAATTATAAGTGCATGTTTTTCATCATTACTGCACAACCACTTCAAGCCCTCTATTTACCTTTGCCTTTATAAGCCCTTTCAAGAAATGAGCATTAAACACACACCACGTGTTTTATAATATTTCAGTTAAATCACTGTCAAAGTCTCACCTTTTTTGTAACAGTAACTGGGCAGATATTTTCCAAAATGTTATTTTGTGGAATTTCAAGTGTACACTTAAAAGTGTTACTGCACAGTAGCAACAGCAACTCCTTGACCTTACAAACTGAAGTCTTAAATAAGTTACTGAGGAATAGTCGTTTCTTCACTCTCACTGTGTTTAGGATCCAGTTTTAACAGACTTTATATAGGAGACCATGGAGTTCACAGTGAGCAGGTTCTCTCAAAATGAATGATGCCAAAGCAAACAGGGGGGCTTTGTTTTGTTTTGTTTTGTTTTTTAAACGTGAAAATCTTCTACTTTTGCTTTCCAAATGCTTGGTTTGTGGCAGCTGTGGCAGGCAGCTGAGTGATCTCAACTGTTTCCAAAGGAGTTACATTTCTACTAATGGTCACTACTTTTCTGTGTTATGCAGCTAACAGATTAGAGTGTAATTTCACCATTAGATACAGGGGTAACAGTAACCAAAACATCCAATCAGCCAACTTAACATGTTGTCAAAGCTGAGACAGTATCAACATAAGTCCATTACTTAATATGAAGATCCACTGACTAGAAAATCTTTACCTTTTCCTATCAAACCTTTGGTATAACAGCTGTCAAGGAATAAATATCAAGCATTGGAATAAGCATTAAAACTAGAGCCTAATTCAAGTGTAGATTTAAGGGTTCTTTTTTTTCTTTTTTCTTCCTCCAGCTGTAATGTTTTTGAAATAAGTATTTCCAATGTCACTGGTCTCTTCACTGCCCAGACCAGTATCCCTCAACATTTTATTCTAATTTTCAAATATATATATATACTTTTTTTTTTTTTAGCAACATAGAAGACAATTAATATGTTTTGAAACAACTAGAAATGAAATCAATTTTCTTTCAAGGATTCAAAATTCAGCTAATGGTACATCCAGGCTTCAAAGGACTAAAGACTATGCATTACTAGCTTCATAGTACCAGAACCTCCAGGAAATAAGTGGTCTGTACCCTATTTCATTCCAGATACAGTCTGACTTCATTGAAACATCACTAGCGTAAGAAGGAAAGAATTACACCAACAGGGACACCAGCTTTGCCTATCAACAGTCTCCACAGATTTCTGTACTGCAGTGGCTGCAATCATATCAGAACCGAGCTGTGAATCAACAGAAAGGTTTAGTATGCAGGGTGCAGGCTTAGTAAGCTGCATTTTGTGACATGGATTGAAGCTAATGAGGAAAAAAAAAAACAGGCATCTGTAACACAGGAGTCTTATATGATGTAAAATACAAGAATCCAAGGAAAAAATGTTAGTGAAGGGGAACTGAGTCAGAAGACAATGTCAAAATGACCAAGTTGATGGAGCATACAAACAGACAACAAAGGGAAGTAAAATGGAGCATAGGGATATTCAGGGAAATGAAAGACCGGGCATGTTGTTTAAGTGCCTTTTTTAAATAAAGCTATGGAGAACAGAGCATTGCCCCTGCTCCAACCTTTACAGCCCCAACAAGAAATGCAAGGACAAAAGTGGGAAGCCTGCCTGAGAGGAACAACCACATTTCCAAGAAGACTGAAGTGATCCAGAACAAGAAAAATTACACCAAAGGGTGGACTTCAGCTCACATCTGCTTTACTAGGGACCCCCCTGTCACCAGACGGTGGGAGAAATGAGGTTGTTGCCCCCTCACTGACAACCTTCCCTCCCCCTCAGCAACAGATCCGCTGTCGGCACAGGATCCTTCCCTGCCCTGACAGGCAGAAGTGTTTCATGGAGAACCTGTTTCTTTCCTGCTATAAATGTTTTCAAACCTTCATGTCTGATGCAGGAATTGGAGGTCTAGCTTTCTCTTGCTTAACTTTGGGTACGTGTTGCTCTGGTAACCACTGGAGTGGGAACAGGGAGACAGAGGGACAGACAGACAGACAGTTTACCTCAGGGTGCAGCTCCGGCAGCTGTAGGGAGCTCACGGTGACTGCCTTCCTTGCTCAGGTAGTGCAGGAAAGAGCCCAACCTTCAACAGGAGGACTGTGGGCCTGAGCAACCTCCTCTGGGTCTCTCCTCTCTCCAATAGAGCATTGTATATATGTATCTTGCCACTTTTCTGCTGTAATACTTGCCTGAAGATGCATGCTAAGGAGTTGTTTGTTTAGGGGGTGTTCACTCTGTGTTCTCATCATGCATATATTTTTATCAGTATTGATGAGAGAAGCCAGCACTGAAGTTATATACCTTATACTCTCCTTCCTAAGGCCAGTCTCACACAGAAGCTCTGCATTTTGTACAGAACTGCTTCACACTATAGCGGAAAACACCCTTCTGCCATTTGGGCCAAGGCATTGGCCACTGTTTCCACCCCAAAGGGTTTGGATGTCTTGTAGATAGCTTTGTCACAGATCACCAAATTCCTTAAGGATAAAGAGAAAGCTGACCTTCAGTAAGGATTTTGAAGCCGAGTCACTATTCTGTAGAAAGTCAATGCAAATAGAAGGTGATGGAGATGATGTGCCCATGGTAACCCACACTGCTGAGAAAGTGTGTCACAGTGTCCCATACTCCTAAGGACTTGAGTCTATATAATTATGTTGTGTTGCAGTAGTTCACAAAGAAAAAAAATTGAAAGTTTACATTACTATCATTATCCATGAGAACAGGATGGAGTCTCAGACTACAGAAAATTGTGGGAGATTTTGGTACGTGGAGTCAATATCAGCAGGGAATTCAAAAGCATTATTGAAACTACAAAGAAACGGATGAATAATACATCTGCTAGAAATTACACTTTGGGGAGATCAAAATTATTCACCAATTTGGAAAGCGTGGAGGGTTAAATATTATGACAATTTATTTTGACATTCTCTAGAAGAAATAGTTTCAATATTTTCAAAAGAGGAACATTCTGACTTTCTATTTTGAAATAGCATATTTGTTTTGAAATTGACACAACATTGTTCTGGATTTAACAAAAATGTTTCAGGTTGGCAAGAATAAGATTTTTCTTCCTGCTGGGAAAAGAAAACAAACTATTAAACTCATTTAAAGTTGTTTCAACTTGTTATAAGCATTGCCTCCAGAGTGTTTAGTTCAGTCACTAAACTTTCAAAAAGATGAAATGTATCATTCCTACAGCTCTTTGACAAAAGAAAAAGAAAAAGAAAAAAAAAACTGAAGACATACACCTTTCAAAAAACCCTGTTCTGTGGCTTCTTTTCCCTGGACTACTATCCCTCTGCCACATAAATTGAGTTCCTATATTGTAAAACCAAGATAAGCAGACAAATATCACTTAGAGCACTGTACGGCTGCTTCTCCCCCTATACACCTGCCCCTATCATTTAGCTTTCTGTGTACTCCATAACGGTCAGGACACTCTGGCTCCTTCAAGAAGGATGTAAATCACTACCTACCTCATGGGGGGATTTCAGTTACAAAACAAGACTCCTCCTTCTCAGACTGAAAATTTGTGGTAGTTTCATTTAAATGAATCACAGAGCTTTATATAAAGTTACTTACAACATGGGATAATGCAGTCAATACAACAGTTCATGTTTTATTTTTATGTTAAACTCAATTTATTCTTACAATGTCTCCACTATTTCCCCTTTTCAGCATGCTGCAGACATAGGCATTAACAATATATGTAGTTCATTTTAGAGGCTGACAGGAGCAGAGCATTGGAGAGTCTGGGCAGGTAAGAGGCAGATACATGAAGCTCTCCTTGCTTGGGGAGACATAAAAGTGATTTGAGGTTAACAGGAGAAGTAAATTTGAATCTGGTAAAATACTTGGCAATGAAACAGTGACTCTTAGATTGTAAAGCCTAGTTCTGCAGGGGAACTGTGATCTCAAAGTCATAGATTACATGGAGCTCTGAATATTACAACTGACTCAAAAATAGTTTTCTCTAACCCAAGTACTCTGGCATAAGGATGATTTGAGTATTTAAAAGATGAAGGGGTAGATTCTGTGCTACAACTCTCATTGGCTCAGGCCAGGGAAAGGAGGAGGATGACATAAGGTAGTTCTCTGTCACTTTGCAGTATATGTTTTTGGAGCTCTGTCAGAGAAAGTGAAGCTTTACTCAATGTGCCCATACAGTCAGAAAGAACCATACCACTTTGATACAGACATTTTCTTTTCCTCTCTCCTAACGTCTTTTCACAGTCATCAGCATAGGTGGCATGGCTGCTCACATTGATTCTGAACACCTCATTCACTGAAGCACTGAGGCCGCTGCCCCCAAGCCAAATCATAATGGGGCTTTAGTAAGTACATCAAATTTATCCTTACACTGCAGCAAGTATCTTTTTAAAACGGGGTTGGGGGGGAACACACTCCTCTGCTTGGTGTTTGATCTTTCTTGTATATACCTTCCCAAGCCATTTTTGGTTCAGTTTTATGTAGTGACCAGCAAACCCAGTCATGGGCCAAGGTCCCCCCTGTGTGTGGCACTGTGCACAGACCTAAAAGATTGCCCCTTCCCCTAAGTGTTTGTAGTCTGCAGAACCTTAGAAACAGTGCATTTACTTACAAAGATATGTGAGGACAAACATGATGTTATGTCTAACAAATGATGAAAATGAATCCAGGTAGACTCCTGTTCTCTTTCCCATTAGGAAGACATGATTAAATTAAAAGCCAACAAATGTAAAGTACACTGAAGACATACTCTTACATTCAGACTAGTGTGTGGAACTCACAGACACCACCGAGTTTTTGTGGGAGTAAATAGCTTGGGAAGCTCTAAATGAGAACCAGGCATTAACAAACAAGCACAACATCTGTAATTTCCATACCGAGGATGAAAATTACAGGGAATGTCAATCATCTGGCTTGAGACAAATCAGCCAGTTATCAAATACTCTCAGGAGATGTTTCTTCACAGAGGAGAAAAATGGAAGTAAAAGATCTTCCTTTGAATCACAGACACTGAATATTCACCACTGATAAAAACACAGTCCCAGGAGACATGGACAATTTTCTCTCTTAACAGGTGAGCACTATGTATCGGAAAGTTATTATCAACTCACACTCACTTTAGCAGCGCTGCTGACCAGATGGTTGTTCGTGTTTCACAGCACCATGAAAACAGAATTCAGCCCCTGGTGCTGGAGAGCTCTAGCAACAACAGAAGCATTTTTGTATTGAATCCTGATAGGCTAACAGCCCACCGCTTTCCCCAGTTTGGAGTCATGATTCTGCTTCCATTACACAGAAGTGCATTTTACAGAGACTCAGCTTGTTTCATTTATCTAACACATCTCAGTTTTGATCAGAAAACACACTCCTTGCCTGAAACCAAAACCCTACAACTCACCACTTCCCCTTTACTTACAGAGTATTGTAACTCATCCTCTCCCACTTCCACATTCTATTTGCCTTCTTCCCTACAACATGTGTTTTCTTTCTCACATTTTATCACCACCTTTTCTCCTTTCTTAGCCTTTTGTCTTTCCTTCTTTTTAATTCTGCCTCCCTCGCTCTATGATTGCAACTCTTACCCTTACTGGAGTAGCAGCTTGTGCAATTACTTGAGTTTATGCTTCCCATCTAAGAAGTTTTCTAACAAACATACTGACAAAGAGAAAAAATAAATCAGTCATATTTCAACAACAGAGCTCAAGAGAGTCTATTGTGCTCTGTCATCCTCTATTTCTATTCTCATGCTTACCAGAGAAATGACGGCAAGCTTCTTTTGAAGGCTTAAAACTCTCCATTCCCATTCTGGGTTCATTTAACATACATTGTAATCACACTGCTGAGACAAATTCATTTGAAATGCATGCAGATTAACGCATCTAATTTTGTACTCTAGGTGTTTCAGTCTTGGCATTGGCCTTAGCAGTGGCACTTTCAATAGCCTGCAGTGTCTCATTCGTTTGCTTACATTATATTACCTCTCAGTGAGTCCTTGCATTTACTCAGCCTTCAGCTCTGCAAATGATCAACTGCCAGCATGCACAATCGGAACAACTGCCTGGTCTTTTCCTTTATACCATTGCCTATCCTCAAAATTTATTTTAAAATTTTATGATAATGTGTGAGACCAGTCACCCATATGGCATTTCAGGTTTGTAAAGGCGATAGTGGTTAAAATGTTAAAGGCTCTGTAATATATTTTTTTTCATGGCAATAGGGATACAAGGTCCCATCAAGAACAGCTGAAAAAATTAAGGATGTCAGTCTTACATAGCTGCATAGTTACTTGTTTNGTTTGTTTGACTGCTGTCACCTATCCGTAAACAAGACCAGGATACACCATTTCTAAACTGTTAGATTTACTTAACTATGGCATTGTGTGAGACTTCCAAGTAAAGATGTAGTGAGCCAATCTCTCTGACATGATAGGAACAAATAGATGGGGCAGATGAGTAGTCAAACCAATCTCTTCTTCTCTTCTTCGAGTATCCAGAATAAGTGTAGGATTTTCAAGAGCACATTTTGCTCATCTCCATTCCTGTTGTAAAAGATACTACAACTCCTCCTGGCTTCACAGAAATTAAACTATGGTGACAGTACAGGATTTTTACTACAGAAAACAAGTCCCATAACAGTGACAGGTGTTGAAGAGTTCAGTATTTAATTGGCACAGAAGTCTTGAGACTCAGGCAAACGCAGATAGGAAGAATAAGAAAGGATAGGTGAAGATGCAAGGAACAATAAGCAGCATGCAAGGAACTACCAAAGAAAGCAAAGAATATAAAACAACAAGAGACAGAGCAAAGTGCATATTCAGATGTTTATCAGGGAAAGAGTACAGAAAATTTAGAGATTTGCCATCAGAAATAGCAGCTTACAATGCTCCAACCCACTGTGAGAAATCACCTGAAACCATAACTGGAGTCACATTCAGGTTGTCATTCCTGCATATGGAAGTGCTTAAATCTGACCTATTATGCAGTTTTCCTAATCCTCATGTTAGCATGCAAGAGCTGATATTCAGACTCTTCTTAATGATGCCGTCATTAGAGATCAAAGAATTCAGTTTTATTCTTTAAAGCAGAAAAATAACACATCCCATTTCTACTAAACAACAGTAGTATTTTTTCCTTTCTAACTAAGTCTGACTTGTATTGCATCACTCCAGTCTTTTAGGCAAAGAAGGACAGGAGGAAAAAACTTAAAACTTACTCCCCACAGAACTAATACAGCCAAATCACCAGCATGGAAAATAACTGCATGAGCCCTAGGTACCAAAGCTTACCCACAAATAGCTCATAGTGAATAATGCATATGGTTTAAAGCCAGTTGAAATAAGTGACAGGTCAGNTTTTTTTTTTTTTTTGAATCTCCTTTTCTGAGGTACAAACAGTTGGCTAGCTCAGCAGAACTGGATTCCTTCAGCCCTACATCAGAACAGACTGGTGGTGCTGAAGAGGCAATTAGTAACACGAAAAAGCCAGCTTTCACTCTGAAGTGAGTTCTTGACATCATTTTGGGTCCTAAAGCATTACCATATCACAGAAATGGAAGGGATTTGCCTTGGCTGAAAATTTCAGCAGAAAAACAACAGACTAAGGATCTATCACTGTGGGCCAGTTGCCTTGATTCCAGTTTAATTTCTGCTTTAAAATTTTTATGTATTTGTCTGCCAGATTATGACCTTTTCATGACCTGAAACTTCCACTTTGCGTGTTCATTCCAACGTGTGAGGGCTAGTCTTCCTTCTGATGAATTCAGCTTCTCTGAGTACTGAATGTTGGTAATATTTTCCAGCCTTGGAAAGGTACCTAGGTTTGTCCTGCAAGGCCATTAGGCTGATGACATTCATAAAAGGAAAAGGAAAAATGAACAAAAATCAGGAAATATGTGGTCTTTCCCCACAACATTGTACCCTGCTGTTTATTCTACTTTCTCTGTAAGAAATATTTCTATTTGAGCACTGAAACAACACCAGAAGTAAACTGAGAAATTCCGTAGGTCACAGCATTATTTTAACTGTTGTAAGTAGAAATATAACTGCTTAGTTTCCTAGATATTTATAAAGAATCCCAGCCTTACACAGGCATGCCTGAAAAACATCTGGCCTCTAGCAAATTATGCAAAGATACTTGATGTAACATCACTCCTTATCATTCATTCACAGAGAAGTACAGAATATTCTTCCAGTTGAGCAGCACCAATCCAGCTACAGGTGTCTACTGCTGCCTGGTAAAACATGCATTATCTAATAAATAAACCGTCAACAACACATAGCACAGTGTATTAACTCAATGATTCTAACATCCATGTTAATTCATATACAAAATACAAATATTTAACTGTTGCACTTCTTAAGCAATGGAAGAATTTTCAGAAAATTTAAAGGTAAATGCATTTGTCAGAGTTGTTCTTTCTTTCCATTTTGTTGGACATTACTAGCATAGATAACTCTCCCTGCAGAATCCATCCCAAAACAATTTGGAACCACTGAACCAGGTCTTAGCTTTCCTTTGGTAAGCAAGAAACATAAAGTGCCATACAATCATCTAAGTTTTTATCAGAAACTTGGAAACAATTTTTTTCCCCGCAAGTTTTACCGTTGTCAATTTTAAGTTTCATATTTTGTGCCACACTTTAAGATACTTAATTGTTTGCTAAGTAAACCTTAGTCTTATACTTAATTCATCATCATTATCACCAAGCAACAGCAATGGAATGGCTATTGATGAGCATTAAACGCAAGCTACAGAGAAACTCAAATCAAATGCAGTTCTGTTGCAACACATTGTCCTATTTTATTGAAACTTGACATGTAATATGATTTTAAAGCAGATCAATGTTACTTTAGGTTAGAGGGTAAACAAAATATGCTTGTTCACATTCCTTTCGTATGAATGTTATCCATGTGTCATCCACACTGATTATTAAAGATTAACATAGTTAGCAGGTGCCAGACTGTAACTATGAATTGAACCATGATGTAGTAACGAATAACATTTGTAGTGACTGACATGTGCTGAAGTTCTAGACTTTAATATTAACAATGGATCCTATCACTAATCTTGATAATGTTATGAAATGGGCTGATGCTGCCAGCTGGAACTACCTTCACTGACAATATTTTGCTTATCTGACAACTTCAGTTAGACTTTGAAAGTAGCTGATGATTAATGAATTATTTCTGTGTTTCAAGGAAGTTACCTGAACCTTAATCCAGCTATCTGAATCCAAATCCAGCTAAACTTCTGCTTGCATCTACACGTCTGCTTAAATACAGTCTTGCACTAACTCAGAGCATCAACAGTAACAACAGACTCATTAGTAAGAGTCATTCCGAATATCTTTGGCCTTGAAGGCACCAGACAAATGAATTAGTCCTCTTTGTACTGTAAACAGTGAAAAGTAAACCAGTTGTTGCTTAAATGACTCTCTTCCTATTTGTCAGCATTCCACTTGTGTTGTTTGCTTTAGTTTAGGTTTTCGAACTACTACTAGTTTTCTCACTCAGACTGCACTCCCAAAAACCCATCATATTGCATTCTAGTGGTTTGGATTTCATATTATATATATTTTGCTGTGCTGGATTACTACCAGTTTTCTTAACACCACATTTCCACTCATGGCAAACTGGCAGAAAACACTAGCATGAGCAACACTGTGATATCTACAATTTTTGCCAGATTTACGAGGTCCAAATCTATCCTAGTCAAGCTATGCTAACGCAAGGCAGTCTTT
This sequence comes from Chauna torquata, assembly GCA_013399475.1. Lineage (NCBI taxonomy): Eukaryota > Metazoa > Chordata > Aves > Anseriformes > Anhimidae > Chauna > Chauna torquata. Next base: position 103,359 of record VXAL01006660.1, on the reverse strand, counting down.
TCCCCAGCCACTACTTATTTATTTGTAATCATTTACATACTTAAAAAAAGCTAATTATATTTTTTTGGAAATGGATTTAAACACATTGGCCCTGCAAAATACTTCAGCTCCTTTAGGAAAGATAGACATTTCTCATCGATTTTTCATAAACTTCTGGCGGCCCCAAAGACACTGCATTGGAGTACAGCATATTTCTTTCAGCTAGTCTAACTTCAAAGAACAGTAACATGCTTAGATGGTCATCTTTACAAAAAACTTTCCAATCTAGCAGCAGTATATTCTCAGCCACTGGGTAGGTAATGCATGAATCACTGGCACCAGAAACTCATCTGGGAGAAAGAGGCATGTAGTCTTTTTAGCTAGATATGGAAGGTGATATTGGTGATACTTGGTGATATTTATGATATTTGTGATGTCAGAACCGAATGAAAGAGAAAGAACTACCTGTCATTACACTGTTGGCAGTGCAGTCCATATCATCTGTGGTGGGTTAGCCTTGGCCAGAAGCTAAATGCCCATCCACAGCTGCTCGCCAACTCCCCTTTCTCATCAGGATAGGGGTAGAAAATAAGTTAAAAAAAATCAAGATAAAGACAGGGAGATTGGTTAACAGTTACCATCATAGGAAAAACATACTAAACTTGGAGCAAATTAATTCAATTTGTTACCAATTAAAATAGATTTGGATAGTGAGAAACAAAGATGAAAATTAAAACAACAATTTCCTCAGTGGTGGTCTACTTCCTTTGGTAATTTACACAACAATCCCTGACAGGATATCTTGCCATCACACTCGACAAGAGCTACCTCCAGAAGTTGTGGATTGTTGCATCTCTTCCAATTTCTTTGTCAATCCCCCATTCCATAGTGAGGGATCCTAGTTTTTCTTTTAATTTCTGTCATCCCTAGTATCCCAGCATTGGAGCAACCAAGCAGCAATCCATTCATCTGGCTGGCAAATGTAATCTTTCTGCATATCTCAAAGTTCACACAGGGTCACTCAGGTGATTTCTGACAGTTAGGTGACTTCTGTCATTTTCACCTCCCATTTTCTTGCCAAAGGACCAGCTTCCTAATCAGACCCTTCCTCCTTTTCCGTTACTAATGGATTGTATGGACCTGTCAATATCTGCTTCCAGTTACTCTTTTTGACTACTGGAGTGATTACTGTAGGTTGGGTTTGGGTCCCTGTCTTAACCATGGTGTCCTCAGATGTTGAGGCCCTTCTTCCCCTGCTCCTGTGATGGAGCTGGAAGGAGGCTCAATAACCACACGCCAAGCCCCAGATCAGTGCTATGAATTGACATGTCCCATAGGTGTAGGCAAGGCATTTTTCTGTCAAGTGGTGCTCCCATTCAATGGGATTACTTGTCTGTTCAGCCATAAAAGTGCAGGCTATCAAAGGTGAGAACTGCCCTATGCACCTGCTCAAATCCTCCCACACACTCTGCCACCCAGGGATTGGCCGCCTCAGAGCACATTTCTCTGTTGTCCTACCAACAAGTTGTTCACTCATATCAGGCTGATGAAATCAGGTTCCACATACCCAACAACAAGCCAACAAAAGTCAGATAATGAGACCTAACAGCTTACATAAAGATGTACAAAAAACTCAGAAGCCCATGCAACAACGCCAGCAATGCCAATGCCAGAGGCAAGGCGGGGGGTAATCCCTCAATCTCTCCACAAGATAGCTCACCCAGCCAAGGAACATCACCCATGCCAGGGCTGTATGCCAGCCCAAGTGTATGCCCATCGTTTTTATCAACACGTTCACAGGTGCAATGAAACAGAGTGATAACCAACACAGTGAATATCAAAAGCCAAAAGCGGCCACTAGCAAGCCCTAGGCTCTAATATACAGTAATGCTAGCAAGCTCCATGATCAGCACAGAAGCCTGCCAATTAACAACCACAACAGCTATAGCACACTCAGATCAAAACTGTCGTTATCCCAGGCCGCATATTAGGCACCAAAAACGACTGTGGTGGGTTGACCCTGGCCAACAGCCAAATACCCAGCCAATCTAAATCCCCTCTCCCACAGGACAGAGAGAAAATGGAGGGCAAGAAAACTTGTAGATCAAGATAATGGGAGCTCAAGAGGGCAAGTAAATGCTGAATGTATAAGCAAAGCAAAACCAGGAATTCATTCCTCCTCGTAGACAGGCAGATGTCCTGCCACTTCCTGAAAAGTAGTGCCTCGGCACACATAACAGTTGCATCAGAAGACAAGCAGCATAACCACAAATATTCCCCCTACATTTTCTTTTCACTGAGCTTTTACTGATGAACACTACGTTGTATAGAACAAAATATATATCCCTTTGTCAGCTGGAGTCAGCTGCCCTAGCTGTGTCCCCTCCTGACACCTTGGCCACCCCCAGCCTATTAGCTGAGAGGAGTGGGACGGAAGAGAGAAAGCCTTGACACTATGCGAGCACTGTTCATCAATAGCCAAAGCATTGGTGTTATTAACACTGTTTTAGCCACAAATTCAAAGCACAGCACCATACAGGCTGCTATGAAGCTAACTCCATCCCCATCAGACCCAGTATATCATTTCACTATATTCCCCAAGGCTGTCAAGGGGATAATGAACACAAGTTGTGACAGAATTAAGCCCTCAGGGGGCCTGTGGAAAGGAGAACCTGCCCATTGTGACTGTGAGAACTGGTGGGAAGAAATAAGTGACACGAGCTTAAGAAATCTCTTAACTCCTACCAGGGCATGCTGCTAGGTCAACAGGACTTTGTGATCAATGACACAAGTTGAATAATAGGCCATTATTACCTAGGCTGCCTCCGACCTGGCCAGCACCAAAAGTAATTCATTCATAAGTTTTGCATTGGTGTTTTGCCTTGCATCAAAGTAAAACTGAATTGGGTCCAGCATATCAATTAGTGAGATCTGCTAAATTACATTTGCCTGAGGATGTATTTGATCCCCCAAGAAACCAGAAAACTATTGGTTGTTTCTGTGTGTCTCCATCTTTACTGAAATGCAGAAGCCAAACTTCAAAGACTTAGCTGTTAGAATCTCCACTTCTGTGTCCTGAAAGAAGATTTTCCTTGGTCACTGGTGTCATATGTGACCATAAAACTGTTTTTTCCCCTGCTGAACTTGAATGCCTCATCAATATTTCAGAAAGCGTGAAGTTAAATGTCAAAAACACCATTATTAATACTAGCTTGTGAAGGGAGGGCAGTCAAGGAAAACTTCATCGTGCTATGCACCTTGAAAGCTCTCTCACCCTATGCTAAAAGAGCTTTGTTAGGTGGAAAAAGAACTGACTTTTCCCTCTGAAAATGCACTAGGTTCACAGCAGAGATGCCAGCCATACCTTCACTGCCAAGTGTCCAAATTTTCATAAGACATCACCCTACCAGCACTTAAAATTCATGGTTCTATAACAGCCCATAGAGCAATACTAATGAATATAATAAAATATTGGAAATCCTACAAAAGTAATCACTACATATTCCATTACCTGGTGTTATATTGAAAAACAGCATGTACACTAACGTCTCTCTTCCTTTCTAAAATTCCTCATATATTTACACAAATTATTTTGTGTAAGAGTTAAAGAAATTTTCAAATTACAAAAGAGTATTTTCATTTCAGAAACTATTTATCTAACATGTCAATTCTCCTTTAATCTCAGAGTAACTCTTGAACTTTGGGATTTCATTTGCATCTCTCATTTGCTTTGCATTACCCTCACAGATGCTGGCAAGTCAGTTACATGTTTTGACTTGATGCATCATTTCAGAGGATATACGGGAGATTCATCCATCTTGAGAGAATCTCACAAAACCTAATTTATGCTTATTAAGTAATAGAAAACCCAGTGGCCTATGTAAACATAATTAGAAGCATGATGTTGAGCATCCTTCTACATAGTCACTTCACATAAAAACTAATCTCTGTTAAAAGAGCTATCACCTCAATTTCCCTTAGGAGTGCAGCTTATTTTCTTAGTGGAATTTTTACCTTTGGTTACTCAAATGCTATTACAATCACTGTTTTTAAGTAAAGCCATTTTGATTTTTTTCCTTTCCCTTAGATTATCAGCCTTCTAATGGCTGATCCTTCTTAATGGATTCTTCGCTGCATTTGGACACTGTATCTGTTTCAGAATCATCTGCTATTCTCCCTCAGGCAGGACTGCAGGATTATAACCTCTTTTCCTGTCCTGTCTTACCTTATCTTCCCTCCAGATTCAGAAATAGGAATTTTCTTTCTTCTTACTAATACGACAGACTCCTACTTCCAGTAGCAAATTAAACTGAACTTCTAGTCAGATCTTCTGTCTGAGTTTGGGAACACTTGCTTAGATATGGCGCAAATAGGCTCCTAACTCTATGCCTGAGAATAGTCAGCCCATCCTGGAAAAGTCCCCAGTATCTGACAAAGCAGATGTAACCCCCTATAATTCCCAATGTATCATTCCCAAATTAAACTGAAGTCAAATTTAGTTCCCAACTCTCCTTCTGATACCTTGAATTTAGTTGAGCTAGTCTGTGCCTGTTGGCTTTGATCAATAGCAATATTGAAGATATAGCAAGAAGAGCGCTATTTAGCCAGGTGTCCTTTTGTAAAGGCTTCCTCTTTACAGTGAGTCAGAGTGGTTTACAGAGTTGATATAGTGTAGCTCATAATAAACCTGTGGGTAAATTAAAGGCTTTGTTTGGCTCACTATTGCAAAAACCTTGATTTCACATTCAGTCCCACTTCCCTCAATAAAAAAGAATGCTCTTAAAAGGCTTTTGGTATTTTGCTTAGCTGGATGCTTGAATAAAAATGACTAAACAGCATGTCAGAGCAATGTTAATGCATGCCTCAGTTCCTGTTTGTATACAGACGACCAAATTCATAGCACTGCAGTTTCACTGCAACTTACTTGTGAATAAGTTTGCTAGATTTGCCATTTTTTTAAATCACTTCATTAGGACAATTCAAAGAAAATGTCTTTTCTTTTAGTTCTGCAAGCACTTATAAAACATGTGCAAGCCCTATAGTATTTTTTATTTCAACCAGCTGTTGGGCACAATCAAGACTATACTCAGCCAGTCTGCTTTACAACAAGATCACCCAAAAAGGGTGATCCCACTCAGCCCTAAAAAGAGTTCTCCCATGCTCAATTACCAGCATAAAATCAGAGTATGTGAAAACCTATCTAAAAAATGCATTGTGATTTCCAAAGAAATTCCATTATTAACATTTAATAGTTGAGAGGTTCTGACAAAAAGTTCAGAGCAATGTTGTTGGGCAGAATCTAATACAAACAATCAAACCAGAGTATCATAATGCTTGGTAAAGCCTTTTAGTCAAATTTTGAAGCTAAAATGTTTTACATATTATCCATGGAGAAGGGGATCAAGTAAATGACCTAATAGGAAACTGAGGTTTGTACTACCAACCTACCTAGTTTTGGTGCTTAAAGTAGGAGACTCATTTCCCTTGGCTCTTTGTATGGCCAGCACCAGAGGAAGCACCAAAATCAGACGAACAATGAGACACTACTACAAAGCAACAACACGTAAATACAATAAACTGCCTAAAGCTGCCAGGGTATTTACAGAATGAGAAGGGATGCTGTGATCCAGACTAATTTTATTATAGTTAGGTTCTTCAATTCACTGAAGAAACATACTTAAAACATGTCATGTCAGTCCTGAAACATTCCATTATTCATTCCAAACGGTGCATATTGAATGATGCAGATGAAAAGCACATGCACAAATCTAAAACAGAATATAATTTTCAGTATTACTTGTTTCATTTTAATGCTGATGGCTTTTCCAAATGTGCTACATCTTGTCTACACACACTTCTAGAGATACAATCTCTGCTCCAAATAGATTGCAATCAAAGACTGCAGGAAAAAAAAAAAGGGATGATGAAAAGAGAGCCATTGATTGCTTCCAGATGATTACTTAGGCCAGATTAGCTATCTGACTTACAGAAATCATAACTGTGGGTTTTGAGGAGTGGTGCAGTCAGGAAAAGAACAGTATTACAGCACATGGCTAAAGGAGAGCATCCCAGCCACAACAGTGACAGACAGGAAAACTTTGGGAGAGAAAGGGACAAAAAGAAGTTTGATAGAGCAGAATGACAACACAATAAAAAGAAAACAGAAGCTAAGTAGGTAAGGAGATGACTGTCAAAGGCCTTGAAGGAATGGTGTTTAAACAATAGATGAGAGAAACAAAGAATGAATAGGAGGATTAGAAAAGACATAATCAATCTAACAGATAAGACAGAAAATGTCAGCCCTCATCATCAGAACAAGATTCATTGAAATGGAAAACCAGACATAAAGACATTGCAAAAATCAACGTGAAAGTTAAAGAAACCCCAAAATAAGAACTATCACAAAAATGGAAATGTGGATAGATCACATCTGATAGAACTAAAATGACAATACTTCAGTGAATATCTAATAAAGAACTGATAAACTCTAGAGAAAATAAATCAGTCTTTGCCTGTCCAATACACATCAGCACTGTTTACTCTAGTAATATAAGTGCACACATATATACTGATTTGGTCATCAGCAAGATTGATATTTTTAAAAACAAACAAGTCTGGTAATATCGGTGCCTAGCTCTCAACAGCAAAGATTAGAATAAAATGTACAATGGAGAATGCCAGGCTGTAATCATAAGACTGTGAAAAAAGTTCAAGTAATCAAAACCATTTGATAATTTACGGTTTCACATTATCAGAGGACTTTCTGTATCTCCCTAGTAAAACACATGAAATGCTAACATGTATCACATTTCCAGATCACATTCTGAAATCAGCACCCTTCATCCCATACTTTGGTTCTAAAATCAGCGTATGAAACATTTGTCTAGAGTGCGTGAAAGCACAAGAACACTGATGTCATATGTCTGTAAAAAATAGGTAATAATTAACATTTACTTCAGTGAAAGTTAACAACACCAATTAAGTTGTCACACATCTTCATATCCTCTTCCCAAGATCTGCTCTACCATCTTGCCACTTCTTTTCATTCATTAGAAAAGTAAATACGAAAATTATGGGTAGCCTGAATTGCAGAGTTCTGAAACAAAGGACTGCCTGCAGAATGAGAGGGAGAAGACTTACAGTGAAATCCACTCAAAGCCTTACCTTCCAATTAGCAGGAACTCCCCGAGCACTCCCAGGCGTCTCATGGCGATGAGGATCCCCCTAACCGTCATTCCCTCACAGAAGCAAACCACCACTCTAGCCTTGGGTAACCTTTCCCGCAGCTTGCGGAGCAGGCGATCAAAGCTCTTTTCCCCAGCGTTGCTGTAGATCTTGTCAGAATGAGCAATGCAGAGACCCTCTTGGGCAGCCAGCTCTTTGAAGGCCTCCATTCCACTTTCTCCATAATTTCCTGTTTTAAAGGGGAAAAAAAAATGGTATTATATCATGCATTTAACCAATTAAGGGCGGAGAATCAACTAGAAAGAGCAAAGGAGGTCCACCAAAGTGAACATGCTCAGAGTTCAGTGGAACAATGAGATATCCTTGGATCAGTAGGTCTTAACTGACCAGGGACTGAAGGTTTCTCTTCTTATATTGATTTACCAGTGGATATTAAAGGCAAATAAGGAGTGGAGAGGTAGAAAAGGGGACAAAGATGGCTCAGACAGTAAATTTGAAGTTTTATTAAAAGTTCTCTGGCAATAATCACAGTTGTTCTATTCCAGGAAAACAGTCCCAGTAAAGAGAAAAAAAGATTTTATTTTAAGCTGTTCTGTACCACATGCAGTCCCTGATACTAAAAGTGAATGAAAAATGGACGCAAACATAAAATGATAACCTTTTAAAAGCCTCATGCACTAACCTGAATGACCAGTGTTCATGACAGTTAAAACTTAGTCCTGATGTTTCTCTTGGAATAGGAGACTATCAGTAAGAACTTCCAAAATAGCTCTTCCCAATACAGAAACATTTGAACTTTGTGGTTCAGACAATATCAAAGTTGATTCTGAAACTCCTTTTATTTTTCTATTCATACATTTTAGAACCCCTGAAACAGCTTTGTAAAACTCAAACTGCCTTCAGCTATGGAGACGGGTGAAATCTCAAATTTTCTTTGAATAGTTTATACCTGCCACGAGCGCAGGATTTATGATGAACATAAATCAAACAAGAGGAGTAGATGGATTACAATAAATTGTCTACTAACAGTAACAAGAAATGGTTCAAAAGGAGAAACACAAATTTTATGCTATCTGCCTTCATAATGTTTGCTTAATTTCTTGAGAGAGTAACATCAGATATGTTGAACACTTCTAGACATAGACCTTTCCAAATCTGGGGTAACTGAAGAGATCCGACTCCCCTTTTTGCAGAGATAGTTTCAAATAACAAATTGCAATGAGGAGGACTTCTGAATCAGCCTAAATTTCTTCACCCCCCCCCAAAAAAATGAACCTTACAATAACTGAAAATGCACAGCTACCGAAGAGAAAATTCAGCAAGAGACAGTTCAGGCACTCTGCTTAAAGCCAGCAAGAAACAAGTGCATTTTTCCAGAAATGTGGATCGTTTGCAGCAGAACAGACAAACTGTACAGTTTCATATAGTCATAGTCATACTAGGATGTAGCCAAACCTTTCATGTCTAGAGTCAAACACAAAACTCAAGTTCCAAACCCTTTTGCACTGAACTGCTCTAGTTTCTCACAAATTTGCAGCACAGTGGTATGGCCTCTTTTCCAATCTGTGACTCAACAGATACAGCAAGCAGGTCAGTCTGCTCTGTTGCCTGTGAGCCAGATACACTCCAGAACAGGAGCAAAGCCATGGCCCTGCATGGCTGTGGGGAGGAAGGGTTGTGCCTGGTGGGAAGGCACCATCAAGCAGCCCCATACTGCTCAGCCCTGTCCCATGATGCTGCACTTGGGTAAGCACCATTGCCTCGTGTAGGGGTTGTCACGCTGAGATGGACACTCGCAGGAGACCCTGTGGAGATTTCAGTTCATTTACAGGACATAACCCATGGACATCAAAGGATTTACCACGGGACCTGAGGCTGGGCAGTTTGAGCTACAGTGCTTTTATGACCTGCCTCAGGCCCCATACTGCAGCAGGACAGCCTTGTTGCTGAATTGCCATTAACAAGCACCTGATGCTTTGGAAGGAAATTGGAATACATTTCGCAGTTTCATGTGGAACTTTATGCAACATGTAGACTCGTTTGAAATAAGCGGGATTATTCTTGAAGTAAAGTGTTACCTAAGGTGAGCCATTGGAGTAAACTGAATCTTCTTAGATGTTTAGGCAATGCGTATTACAAAATAAATGTAATAGGTTTCCTAGCTAAATTAATACTGCCCTAAATATAAGGGTAGGATGGGATTTTCTCATACATCAATACAACACTAACTCTGTTGTCACTGAAGTCAATGATCTCAACAAATACAAAATGAAATCCACTTAGAATGCTTTTTTGCAGCTTTAATTTTGATGGAATAACAATTATCTCAAACACATAGCCACACCTGCACTAACAGTACAACAGCATGCCAAAAGTAGACAAAGAGGAAGTAGGATTGTTGCCTATAAATTCAATAAAGGCAGTTAAGAGCCTAGAAGGTATAAAAGCTCATTAAGATCAAGAACAACACTGACACAAGATCAAATAAGCAAAAACAAAGCAGAAAATTTGAAGCTGAAAATGAAAACTTTCTAACCCTTATATGAAGCAGGGAAACAGCTTTCCAATAGCAGTACAAGGAAAGAAATCTTTTTTTAGAATGGAGCTGGGTAAGCTCACAAGAGCATTACATAATGTAGATGTCTGCAACAGCCGGAGATGAGACTTGATGAACCAGGAGGTCCTTTCAAAGTCTGTTTCCTGCATTCCCAAAGCAAGACAGCACGCTGCACACCTTTCTCCTCCAGGGGAAATGATCAGGAAGAATATGAACACGTGACAGATGTTAGACACATTGTTCAATGCACTGAGCTACTGGGATAAGCACAATGTAAGGGCACATATAGAACAGAAAACACTAATTAATTCTGCGCAACAGCCAAGAACATATCCATCTGTACCAGCTTGCTGGGTACATCCATTTCAATCAACACATGCAACAGCTGAGAGGGGAAATGTGTAATGAAAGAAATCTGTACAAGATGGCAGTCAGTGAAGAATTACAACAGGATCAGCAATTACAGTAACATCATGGGCTGAGGGTCATTTTTCCTTTGAAAGAGCAATTGAGGATCCAATCTCATTTGTAACTGCCTTTTTGTTACCAGAATAAACGGAAAATGCCGAAGTATTTATTATCTTGAGGCCACAAACAACAGATTTTCATTCTGACCTGTACCCAAATGCTACCTGAGCCAGTAACATACTTTGAGCCCTACAGTAACTTGCTAATTTTTAACAATTTTTTGTTTTGTTTTGTTTTATCCCTCTTCTAAAAAATAAAAAATGAAAGCTCTGTTCAACTTGTATCCAATTCAGAGAACCAGATATTCTCCTTTCATGCCTCAAGTGGAGTCTGTACAGCACAGTAAAGGTAAATTCTAACCCTATTATGGTTGCAATTGTACTAAGAGGTTTTTCATGGCACTGTTCTCTCAGTGCCAAAGATAGCTTTGCTTCACGCTCAAAGAATTCTACATATGGCCATTCCTGCTGAGGCATCCACGTACCTGAAGATGCTGGTGAGAGCTACACATAGTGGGAATTATTCTAACTTATTGCATTCCATGCACTTAACAAAAATATTAAGATGGTGCTTCAGTAAAAATCAAAGAAGTCACCCTAACGAAAAGAAGACATTTTCAGGTATACACTTAGCACTAAACTTGTATAACTGTTTGTTTCAAAGCCCCCCAAAGTACTTTAAAAATTTAGCCTTATAAAATGTTCCTGTGAGACAGTAAGTATTACATTCATGTCACAGCTGCCAAGGAAGTCATACTACTTGCTTATATTAGCACTTCAGCAGCATGGGGAGCAGAGCCCAGGAGCTCCATCTAAAAGGTTTATACTGTTCTTTTTATTATAGTTGTCTGGCAATTTTATTTCCGTTCTCTTTGTCAAGAGAACCATTTCTTTTTCATCTATGGAATGAAGCGGAAATGTAGCCTCAGCAATCAGATGCTTATGAGAATCCTGAAGATTATCTTTTTGAGGGATGCACAGAGCTGCTGTGTGGGTCTTCCCAAGCCACAAGGCAAAGTGCTGTGTTTCCAGAGGGCTTATAGCGAAAACAGAGCATCCCATGTAATTCAATGCCTGATTTCATTCAAGGAGAGGAAATATTTGTGGAGCAGCACAAGGAAACATGAACCACTCGTATCTGTGCTGCAGAAAGCATCCTGTTGAAATCTATAGGCTAACACCTGTTCTTAAAAAAATCTTAAAAGAGAAAAGAAAACCATGGTGCTGAAGAGGAAGATTATGTGAGACTCTTCTCCTACTCAGCTTTCAGGGTCTATAGGAAATACCAATTTCTTTCTTAGAGACTCCCCCTTTAAAGACACACCTACCAAAAAAAAAAAAAAAAAGAGAGAGAGAGAGAGAGAAAGAGAGGAAACGAGAGCAGAAGAGACAACTGTGCATGGAAGAATGCTCCTATGCATTTAAATAGCAAAAGGCAAGGAGCAGGAGATAGTTCACCTACATGGGCCATGAGCAACACCTTCAGGTGAGGTAACCTATTCTATGCTCTTTCTTAGCAGCTTATTGGCCACATTTATGCCTCTCAACAGCTGCAGTAACCACAGTCTGGCTGAAAGGTGAATAAAACAACAAGCATACCCCACAAACACACAGTGAAGGAAGTGCACCAATAAGAACTTCAAAACCTAACTTCACCACAGGGTACTACAGAGGCCAGTCATATCACAGCAAGGACCCTCTTTATAGAAATAAGTCAGAAACTATTCTCTGTCCTCTTCTTTCCTCTCTCAACATTATGATCTGTTTGGTCACCTCCCCCAAACTTGTAGATACGTTTCCCAAGGTATAAAGTTCATTTCAGTGCCCAGATCAAATCACTAGAAAAACATCTTTCTTCAGGTGATTAATGGCTTTTTGGCAGAGAGAAAATAAAAGATCAAGAGGGCTGCATGACTTAACAAGGAATAACTACTCAAAATCTTCTCTGCTGCAAAGACAGATTATCTGTGAAGAGTAGAGCAAGGACATGATCTGATTGTTAAGTTGCTTCCTGATATGTTCCAATAACTGATTTATAAAATCTAGTGGTAACATTAAATATAACACTAAATGTACAGTTTTAAAATACAAGTCTGGCAAGACTGGAATAGACTCATTAGACTTAAAAAAAAAAAAGAGAGGGGGACACACACACATAAATATGTGCCATTTTTCCTCCCCTGCAAAACCCTTTATTTCCCTTCACCATCAGAGCATCTTTGAATAAGGTCAGTTAATGAGAAAATGATTGAGTGATCTCCTTTTAGTGTGTTTCTTATCAGTCAAACCATCTTAAATAAGCAAGTGCGTACTCTTAGTCCATCGCAAACTAAAATTAAAAGGTCTAACCATCAGATTTAAACTAGTATGCTTGTAACAAGCTGGGAGCATATACATCATTGGTTAATGTGGCTCAGCTGACAAGCAGTCATTTTCTAAGCTCTAGGAAATCAACTACTCGCACCCATTTGTCCACACCCTTGATCTACACAGTTAAAAATAAAAGCCAAAGCCTAAAGCCATTCCTTCAGTGCAGTAGATTGGCAAAAAAAAAAAGCCTAAGAAGCAGGTCTGCCCAACTATCTTATTCTTGTACATCTCATGCGTAAGTATTATACTCACAAAAACAGTAATACCTTCTTCTGGAGAACTGAAAGCAGCCCTGTTGTCTAAAGGGGCTTTCAGGACAACAGAGCCAACACAGCCCCCCTTTGCCAAATATGTCACTGTGGAAAGGGTGGAGATAAAACACCTCAGTGTTTCCCTAGAAAATCTTTTTCAAGGCTAAAATCACACAGTTGTCAAAATGGGCTGCATTTTACGAGTTACCAGTTATTCCGAATAGGATTTGTCTTCTTTTCAGTGAACACTCTTCATTTAATGTTGACTTCACTGCCTAAAGCCCTTTGCCACACAGTTTCTTTTCAGAGTTTACATAGCTTTTTAACACTATTTTCTTCAATGAGTATATCTCAGCTCAGAGGTTTTTAAGGGGCAACTTCAAAGCAGGAGAGTTAGGCTATGAGAGCACTTTAGAAACCCTAAGGGACCAGTCACCTTACAATAAGAATGCTGCTTGAATATGAGCTTCAGTTCTGATATCAGTCAGAACAAATCAGTGGAGAAAGTACCAAAACAAAAACAAACAAACAAACAAAAAACTTTACTAGACCTAACATCCCACTCTAACAAGTCAAAGCTTAAAAGGAAAATCCTACCTCTTATTTGTTCTAGCTAGCTTGCAGGTAAATCAGCAAAGGAAACAAATCATTTTTACAAAGAATGCCAGAGTAGCTATTTCAATTTCTCTAACCACAGTGGCATTAGAGAAGAGAGAAGTCCTTGTGAGATTGACCCCTGAGGACAGTTTAATACAACAGCTTAAAGGTAGAGTTTATCAGGTTAAACATCACAGGTAGTCACAGAATCACAGAATGGGCAGGGTTGGAAGGGACCTCTGAAGATCACCTAGTCCAACTCCCGTGCCGAGCAGGATCACCTAGAGCACGTTGCGCAGGATGGCATCCAGGCGGGCTTTGAATATCTCCAGAGTAGGAGACTGCACAACCTCTCTGGCCAACCTGTTCCGGTGCTCTGTCACCCTCACAGTAAAGAAGTGAAGTCACTACAGGTATTCTTCTCCTGGAGACCAGCTGGATTGCCCACTGCTCCCTGGGTGCCTGTCACTCAGTTCACGTCCCAGCTCCTCAGTTCTAAAGTTACTTTTAACCTCATACCACCCATGGGTATCGCAGACCTCTGTACCACCACCAGTTTGCATCCCAGGCCAACTCACGGCTCTGTGGAAGTCATATTTCCCCTTATGTTTCCCTGCTTATTTTTCTTTGACAGCACTGGAGAGATTTTGCGTTGGGTGGAGGCCTCACTGTCTTTCAATGAGGGAGGGCAACTCATTATCAGAAATTGAAGTAGCAGTGTATGCACTCCATGTTCTTTTAAACTACCTTGGCAAAGTTTTCTACACTCACCACAGATTTCAAACCAACAGCACTCTAGCCTGATGAAAGCCAGAAGGATGCGTTAAATGAATGAACAGACATCTTTCTGTGCTACAAAACTCTACCATCTGTGCTTATGGTCTATTTTCTTCAGAACTTCAGGCCCTTGTAGAAACGCTGGAAGACAGCTGCTGAGACCAGACTTTTCATTTTCTGAACTCAAATAAAACTGTGTACAAGGGAGAAAATAAAAACAGTAAATGAGAGGTTGGTGTTCAATGATTGTTATAATCATCAGCATTCCTATCATAGTCCAACTTTTCAGAGCAATGAAACTATATTTCAGGTTTGAAAACCCATGTTATTTTATTAAATGCTAGGTTACCTTCTGTCATTAATTACAAGGTATGCACACTCTGCCAACAGCCCACCACCTTACTGAGATTTATTATCTCAGTAAAATAGACCCAAACATAGGTAAAACAGGGCTGTTAGATGAAGTGGTTATATTTAAGCCTTCTTCCTGAATGAGGCAGGTGCATCATCTTGAACAATTAATTGATATTCTTGCCAGAAATACAAGCACAGGTGAAGTCAGTCCTGAAGTGATGAGAACATTAGTGCTAAATTACACTCCCATAATAAGAAAAATGCCCAAATGTGGTCTTTTGCAGTTTTGTTTTGTTTTGTTTTGTTTTTTCCCCTAAATGTATTCAAAGACTACACCCAGTGCTTATTTATTCTGTATGTAACGAGGAGCTTTAGTGATTTATTTGTATTCTAACAGAACTTCTTCACATCAGTCCCTGGCTGGTGTACAGTACCTGTAAAAAATTTACTCACTGTACTTAGTTTTTTTGTTCAAAAGTTATCAGCTTCCAGTTTTCTTCAGAATTTGTTGAAAATAATATAACAACCCCTAACATTAACTGTTGGTTAGGGCTGTTCTTTGGCAATGGTTGGAAAACAGTCACAGGTGTTTTCTGTTTCTTGATGATACAGGAGAAACTAAACACAAGAATAAATTCCAGTGAGAACACTCTCCCGTGAATAATCTCCACCATTTCTTCAAAGCTTGCTGTGAACATTACAGTTGGTAAAATCATTTACAAAAATACTTCTGCAAAGAATACCCAAAAGGGACATCAAAGTATGAGAATCACATTCTCTCTCTCTTTTTTTTTTTTTTTAATATGAGTAGATATTTCAAAAAGAAAGAATGAAATTAATGCTCAGTTCTGTTCATGCTTTGGCAATTATGCAATTAGTTTAGCTCACATTTCAAGCACAAAATTTAAAACACTGATAACAACCTTGAGCAATCAAAAATCACACATACTCTACTATGAATGAAGCTTTGAACATAATGAAATGAATGGAAATCTAAAAAAACTTCTACTAGCTGTCTGGTTTCTGAACCTGAGGGCACAGAGAAATCACAGTTTCTGGCCTTTCTCCACTATCTTGAGAGTTAAACATGGCTATATTTATGTTTTGTGAATCAAGATACTTACAAATCATATGTTTCTATGGGCTGGGACTTAGAGGGCCGAACATCATGAAATGCTCCATAAAGAGTCAGAAAGACTACAAACATCTCCTGATAACCTATATCATCAATGGCTCTAGGAAGTACCTGGAAAGTATGTTAGAAATGAGATTAATTTTTGAAGTGTATTTTCTACTCATTTTCTTATAAAAGAGAAGTTAGTGCTTTGACCTATTCCCACTGAAGTCCTTGATTTCAGTGGCTACACTATCAGACATTAATTAATATTTAAGAGGGACAAACAAACTACTAAATTTTATTACATACTGTCTGTTAACATGCATCGTTGAAAAAATATCCAGAAAGCTACTGACCTGAACTATAATGCCATATGTAAATGTTCATGGCCTTTAGGGCAGTTTTGGCTTATATATGATTTTAGACACCGATACTTTCTGTTTATGTGAGCCACAGCTCTAGATGTTAATTATATCAGGTTTGGAATAATGTGTAAGAGATAAATCTTAGTGTTGTATCTAAGAAACTACACCTAATCATAACTTATCCATCACCAGAGAAATTGTTCATCTAAATGGAATAAACTTCTGGGTTTTATTGCAAATGAGAAGAAAGACTTTTTTGATGTATGCTTAATTAAATCCCTGGATATCATAATATTATTATTCAGAAGAAAATTATGTAATTTTAGAAAGAATTGTGTTTTAATTTAAATTTGTTTACAGAAGAAAGTGACTACTTTGTCTTGTATGTCCATTAAGGAATTTGATGAAAAGGAATATAATTTCCTAATATTATCTGAACTGTCTACCCTCACTCACAGACTGCTTTTGATTTTGATTATTATGACTAATGATCTGTAATAAATATCAGCACAGCTGGAAGAAACTCAGAATAACTTATTAAATAATTCTGCCTCCTGATTTATACAAAAAGAAAGAAAGAAACCTAAAAAGGTTTAGGTGCTGAGTCTGAAAGCTAGAGATAAGAAGCAAAAACACATTTTTAGTAACTTAAGAACAAGGCCTAAGAAACGAAAACTGAAATGCATAAGCAAAAATAAAATGTATCTAAACACATGTTTCACTTTTAAAGAATTAACATTTTCAGAAAGATTGAATTTAACTTCATAAATATTTTTTCAGTAAAATCCACTGCCAAAAAACATTTAGTCAAAATATTTCCAATTACCCCTAAGCTGAAATCTATGAAAATCCAATATTCATAGCGATACTTTAGAAGACTTACAGCAGAAAAATTAAATACATGGCACAAGAGTTTGTAGGATTTGAGCCTAACAGAAATAAATTGAAAACAAAACAAACAAACAAAAATCTTAATTTTGAGTAGCTCTCCCATCAACAAATCTGAGGTGACATATTGATGCCAACATTTCCAATTGAGTTCATAACCTCAAGGATTAACACAATATAAATGTTTAAATTCCACAATGTTAAAAGGCATGTCTGATGCTGATTGGTGAAATGTTTGAAATACCTTTCCACACAGTCTACTGTAGTAACCGCAGGTGAAAAGGTGACTTAACACTGAGAATCCAAGCAGAGCTAGTACAGGACATGAATGTAAAAGCTGGATTACCACAAGCAAAGAACAAATTATTAGCTCATTTTGTGTAGCTCCCACAGAGGTAATATAAAAGAGTGAGCTTCAGAAGGGCACACTTGTGAGATAGAAAAACTGGCTAAATGCAATTAGGACAAAGTTGTAAAGCTGAAAACGTGAGATATTATAGAGCACTTAAAAACACTACTTGTGAATTAAAAGCAAAAATGAACAGTTCATCTTCTCTTCTCTGAACTGCCATTAAGCTACAGAAGCACAAACTGGGATTAGGCGTAGGCATTGAGTTAGACAAGTCCTAAAAGAACAGAACTGTCAGAAAACAGACAACGAACTCTGTGACTGATGGATTCTTGACTGGTTTGATTTTATCTCTGTCTCTTTATGTCTGTATTATGGCTAATTGGGATCAGAATAAATAACAAACCTAAACTACTCAGGAATTTCAAAGTAAATTCCAAACCTTCAGTTCCAGTTCTTCTCTACTGGCAAATATTACAACTGGGAAAAAAATCCTAGTTCAGTAACATGAAGACTTGATGCATCAACATCACTGAAGACCTACGGTGCACAAAAGAATGCATGTCATTCTTTAGCACACACCTCTTTGGAATAAACAGAGCATTTCAGTTATTCACAATTTCTGACTTCTGAAGGCTGAAAGCAATGTGTCATTCAGAAAGTTCTTGGAGCCAGATACACCTGCTATCGCATGACTTTTACTAAGGCAAGTACCAAGCAAATGAGGTTTGATCCCTTAGGTGAATGAAGAAAAAGCAACAAAAGAACATTACCAAGTCCCACCTGACTTTTTTCTGTCTTATGAGAGAAATGAAATCTTTTTTGTGCTGGAAAAAATAAAAAGATCTGCATTTCATGAAGACAAACAAGAGATGCCACCTCAGCAGGCGCTCCAGAACAATCAACCACCTTCTATTGTATGTCATTACTCTGCCTTTTAGCTGTTTTGTTTGCACACTGCTATTGATAATAAAAAGTCAAGAAAAATGGAAATTAAAGATTAAGAGAGATTAAAACATGGATTTATGAAATATTTGGCTTGTTTATCTCAAATTTAGTAAACACAACGCGGGGATTTTCCTGCATTTTTACTGATTGCTCTCTTGTAAATTATTAGTCACTCCCCCTCCCCCCCCAAAAAATAAAAGAAGAAGAAAAAGAAGAAGAAGAAGAAGAAGAAGAAGAAGAAGAAGAAGAAGAAGAAGAAGAAGAAGAAGAAGAAGAAGAAGAAGAAGAAGAAGAAGAAGAAGAAGAAGATTTTTAGTGTTTATTCCTCCTCTTCTGTTTTCATGCTTTTTGATTTCATATCAGAAATCCCTACCACATTCATAGTCCATTTCTTCCCCCAATACTTCTCACTCAAATTTCCCTAGATGATAAGGAAAGGTTTCAAAGAATAGTGACCAAAAATAAACTTCAAAAAAATAGTGAAATGACATGACTGCTATCTGAATCTGGCAGCCAGGAGCTACAGGCTCTGTCTGCCAGAGCTTTGCACACCGACCAAGAAGCGCAGCAGTTCTGCATCCACATGGCTTTGTCAGACTGTGCTCCAGCAAGGAGACCTCGGACCATCCAAGTCCTCTGGCACCCGCACCCGAACCACAAGCACACTCCCAGATCACCTCCAGTGCCTTCCACTCTGCAGATTGGATGGGGTGAGGCTTGCGGGATAAGAGGCCTGATGGGAGTCTTCACGGATCGTGTGTCTTACAGAGATGTATGTAACACTGCTATGCGAACCTATAAAACAGTTGTTTGGAAGGAGAAAACAGAGACTCTTTCCTGGGTTTAAGAGGCAGAATAAAAGACAATTCATGGAGAAAGCCAAAAAAGTTGTTTTTTTTTCCCCCAGACAATATGAATTTACTTCTACGCTCACAGCCCTGTGGCTTACGGACGGCTCCTGAGGCACTACATCTGGGTGTTCACAAGGCATGCTGTTGACCAGAAGGCCCTAGAACCCTCCCGACCCCAGCTTAAAGCAACATGAACCCAAACACATAACCCAAGCACAGCTTCAGCCGCTCAGCCCTCAGGTGAACATTCCCAGAAAGAGCTCCTCGACGAAGGAAGCAGCCCTCTGCCAAAGTCCCATGAGCTAACTGCAGCCCCCTGGGCCTGCACTGGGTGGTGGGCACCACAGAAGGAGGGCACAGCCCTGCGTGCTCTCACCACATCTTTCCCCAAATCACACCTGAAAGGGCTAAAGCACTCAGAGAAACCAAGTGCGGGTAAAGTGGGCTGGCGGAGAGGCCACTGGTGGGCCCTGGAGATGGGGCAGAGCCTGTGAGCAGGGCTGCAGGCCCTAAAGATTTATTGACATGGTGACTTGGGCTGAGAGGGAAACAGGGAAAGGAGGAGGGCACGGGGAGGTAGGTGACCCCAGACAGCAGGTCCCTGGTGGGGACGAGCCTCTGGTAGCTGGTGGGAAATGTGAGGAGAGAGGCTGATGCCAAGCACATACCAAGCACATCCAAATACAGCAGCTGCTGAGGGCAGGGCAGCTATTCACATACACCTAGCTGTGTGGGAGCTCTCCAGGAAGGCTGTAATTAACCTCTGTCAGAGCAGGCGGAGAGATGGCAGACTGCAAGGTAGATCTGGGCTGTTACCAGCCTCGGTGTTGGCACCCTGCTGGCAGCATGAAGCAAGCCTTTGGCAGAGAAGCAGGCCGTCTGTAAAAGCTGTCGAGCTGCATCGATTCAGCAGGCACTGATCTCACAGACATGGGAATGAGCAGAAATCTGCCTGCAGACATGGTACCCACCTGTCTTCTGACGGAGACTCGTCGGTGAGACCAGGTGATTGCTCCAGCACTGTGAGACAGGGCAGCCCCACATGTGCTGGGCATCTTTGACAAAGGTCTCCAAAAAGAATGTAGAGGGGCGATGGGGCTTTTCAGGGTGTTATACATGTCTGCCTTGGCTGAATCAATATATGAGCACGTGGAGGCCTCTTGGTCTTGTGACAGCAAGTCTGGTGGATCTAATCTGTCCAAGCATGGCACTAAAATACTCCATGTATTTCTATCTAGCAATAAAAAGACCTACTTTTGACAAAGACGAGTACAGCAGTTCAACAGATGTGCTTCTGCAATTGGCAGTATTAGAAAAGCTGTCCCTGGGGTCCTGACTGGACACCATGGGTGCGTGACCCAAAACCGCTAAGAACTACAAATGCTATTTTGGTATTGTGTAACCCAGCACCACTCACATGCCTCTGGTATGAAATAACGTAATGTTCGGTGACAAGATGTAAGCAACACAAAGTGAAAAGATACCAAATCCCTCAGACGCATAGAGTGTTTACAGACCAGATATCATCTGATTCTTGTATCTAATCCAAATACAGTCAACAAAATTGAAGCTGATACCAAAACACATGTGAGTTCCAAAATAAACAAATTTTCAGTTGCTGGTGATACTGGACAATTTTATTTCTAATTCTTTTTCTTTCTTTGTTTTGCAAATGGCCTCAAAAGTTCATTATCTCTTTTCTGCATTGCAATTAAGCTTCAGAAGAACAAATTGGTATTAAGCATAGGTGTTAAGTTTGCCAAGTGTTAACAGAACGAAATAAAACAACCATGTTATTTATGACAACAAGCTCATAAAAGTTTCATAATAATTATAAATATATGTAGAGGAGGAACAAGTCTTCTTAGAGAAAAAAATCATCATTGCAAATTCTGTAGACCGCTGAAATCCCAAATACACTCTTTCTCCCCCTGTCAAAACATATCCAGCACTAAAGTGAAGACGTGGTTGTTCTTTGTATGAGTCTCACATAACCTTCTCTTCTCCAAAGTAAGCAAGATATTTAAGGTACATTTGATGGTTGTTAGTACAGTACCAAGATTTCACCAAGAGAACAAAAGTATGCTTCACACACTTCTATAGAAAGAAGCTAAGGATTCCTCATAACTAAAAGATATGCTAGTCACATTCCATTTTGGATGGCTCTGATATGTCCATTTTATTTATTTTAAATTTTCTCTTTCTTAGCACTATTTTTCATGCCACTGAATAGTTTGTGTGGTTTGCATGCACTTGCCCATTTGAGAAGCTGATCATGATGCAGTGATCCTGCAGGGCACTTTTAATTAAATGAGATTTGCCTTAGAGATGCTGTTTTGAAGAACGCTCTCCTATTAGACCTCCTATGATGTTTCTGTAAGTATGTGATTCTATATAGAAACAAAATTACAGATGCTTGGACTAGGGAAGTTCAGGGCATCTGTGAGCCTGTTCTACGTGAGAGCAGAGACACTTAGGGACTGAGCAAAACTCATTTATATACTAAGGGAACTGTGCAGAAACTTTGGCTATTACATTAGCAGCAGGATTTCCCTGTTTCTAAAAGGATGCTATATGTTCCACCATCCATGTCTTCAATAAAAAGTTAGCAGTGTTTTCATTTAAAATGTGGTCTGAATGCAAATTTTCCTTTATCTCCTTTGAAAGTGTTTGGAAACTCAGAAGGTTATTTTGAAATTAGCCACTGCTCATTTCCTTTGGTACCATCAGAATCCAATTCAAGATTCTTCCTGGTTGCATAGACACAAAATATCAAAAGGGAAGGGAGGGAGAAAAGACTGCTGTTGATAAATAAAATTATACACAAACTGTGGTCGCAGGTTTCAGCATATTTCCTTTATGGATTCAGCTCAGACACCTCTGTGATGCTTACCCAGAGGAAAAAGGAGATAAGAAGCTCCTTCATGTATGCAGTGTGCACTACTTCCATGAGCAATGCAAAGCAACTAATTCCAAGCTGTTACTTTCCAGTATAGAGAGCGAGCAAAAGGTGCCCATCAAGGACCATCTGGCCCTGACTCTGTCCTTCCGATGCAATGGTCTCTCCTCCACCACCATTGAAGCCCCACACAAGGGGGTTTTGTTGTATTTTTGTCACATTTGAGAGGGTGAGTACAAATGCAGAAGGCTGCTCTTGAAATATCAGCCTGATTATAGGAATTATTGGCACAACTGTGAGCAGGCTCATTCCTGCAAAATCTTTGGCAACAACGAACATCAAAATCATGGACAGAATTTGTATAATTATATACATTTTCTGGATATTTTTTAGATTCTTCAGTGGTCCTCCCTCCTTCATAACAACAGATAGGTTAAGTTTTGTGTTTTAAGTGTATGAGATTTTGTGTCTAAGATTAGTTTTATCCTTAAAAATCTCTTCCCCATTGCTATGGTAGTTTTGAAAAAACGACAACCTTATCATATACATGTGTCCAGGTTTTAATATAGTGAGAAAAACATATGGTTATGCATATTAACATATTATGAAAAGGAGATGCTTTACACAGACTTCAGTTTTCAGCTTTAATAACTTGACTGTTTATATGCTGTTGGAAAGCACACTAAATGATACAGTGAGGGCCAAAATCTACTGTGAAACTGAATTTCTATGGATTTTATTTTAAAAAACAGAGGTTCAAGCAAATGATTGCTGATAAAATTGAGGGTTACTGGCTTATATAATGCCTCTGAGAATTTTTACAATATAGAATAGGAATATTTCCAAGCCATCTTATTGCATCTTCCTCAGCTAACAAAGAGAGCATATCAAACCAACAAGACATGTTAGAAATGAAATGAAAAGATTAGGAGAAAAAAATAATAACAGGATCTGATAAAAAATGTAAACCACTAAAGTTGTCTAGAGGTAAATTTAACCTCTTTATTATAGATACTATTTAAAAGTAGTGGTTTTAAGAAAACACCTGACAGTTTAGTTACTAAAATTATTTTAAAAAGGAAAAACAGGCAAACTATTTATTTACTGAGTTAACATACAGGACCTTCTAAAATAATATATTATTTGCTTAGCAGTCTGTAGCAAAAGGAACCATATCTGATGGCTCTTTTTTCTCTCTCTGTTCTCTGCTCCCTAAGATCATTCATCCATTCAGTTGTTGCTGGGGAGGGGGAGCCACACTCAGAAGGACAACTGAGTAGCCAAGTTCTTATTGGCACTGGGACCATCTTTGGTGGTGGCATACTGCTAATACACGTGCCCAAGGTGAATCACCTCTCTTCACAGAGGCATTCGTTGGTGACTAACTGGTGCAGTAGCTTTTCAGCTTTTTGCCCTGCCCTGCTTGCTAAAACTAGTTCTGTTTGATGCTTTCCTTGGAATCACTTTTGGTCAGTAAGTATTAGAGAAGCTTCATCATAATATCTAAAGAAAAACTCAGGAATGACAGGACCTTGATCAGGACTTAAATCCTTTTGGTGTGATGAGTCTCACTGGGCACTTCTTGGCAGCAGCAGAGATTAGAGCTTATCTCAATAACCAGCAAACAAAATGTCACAACTGATAATTATATCTGAAATACTTTGCTGGAATACCCCCAAAATATCTTGCTGGAACACATCTGCCAACCTTGCTTTCAACCCTGCATCTCAAAGACAGCTGTAATTGAAGTTTTACAAGAAACTAGCTTGCAAGAGTTCCTCCCATAGCAATCCATCTTGTTAAATCTCATCATCATTTATAATAAGATGACATTTGTATCGCCGATGAAAAAAACTCCAGCTTTAGACAGAAAAGGCTGTTAACAAAAGTCATGCTTTAAAATGTCACCTCACACATTGCCTAGGAAAAGAGGTTAGACATTTCCGTTTTTCTTGGCAGTGTTAATCAAATTAATTACTTAATTTTACCTGTAATCTAAGAAGCTAGTGTTTTCACCATTTTTGTAGATAGATGTCTGCCTATAACAAAAAGTAATGATGGTCAAAGATACATGGATTTGAGAAAAGAAACCAAAATCTGAATTATGTATGTCACTGACATCATAGAGCTAGGAAAAAAATTAAAGCATTGCTTGCTGAATTGCATCCACTTTAGTCACATTTTGTTATAGGTGTCAACTTGTCAGAATATCATCTGTCAAAACGAATTAGTGGAAAATTTAGTACTTCACTTTTAATGAAGAATAAGATTGTAATGCCATTTCAATTTTCCTTCATCCTCTTGTTCGCACTTGACAAATGCTCTCTCACAAGCACTGCTGCTCTTCTGACATGATGCCTGTTCTCTAGTCTAGCAAATCTAAAGAAAGTCAGAGGCAGAAAGAATTCTGGTTTTCTTAACATTTCATGAGATCTCTGCAAGCTATCTTCATCTTGATTACTTAATCTTAAGTGGATTAGTTGCTTTTTTCTCCCCTACTAAATAATGCCTTTATTTGAGTGGATACCGATGTTAGCAGAGATTAATGAACACAGAACAATAATTAAATGGAAACATCCGAAGCACTTCTATATGTTCATGTGGGTATGTACAACAGAAGGAAGATGAACTATTTAGTGGGTTTGCTGGGGTGCTGTGAAGAATTTTGATTTAATCACAAAGGATCGTTTGCCTTTATTTTTTCATGGAGTTGAGGTCCATCATAATGCTACACAGGGAACAGACACTTCCTGTGAGATATTTGCTGTACTTACTGAGAAACGAAATAAGTTTTTCTTCAATGCAATACCCATTGGGTTTTTCATTCAATGACTGAAGTGGCTGAAATGCTGGCTGGGCAAACTTTCTGAGCAACACCATCAGATATTTGCCATCTTCTGACCATGCACAGCAACAGCCTCCTGCTAAGCAGGGAGCTCTGTCACTGGAGCTAACTCAAAGCTTGTCAAAAGCATGAGCAAAAGGGAAGAGAGGCCGTGGGATGCAGAGCAGGAGGAAAGATCTGGAGCAGCATCTTGGTTGCTGCTGGCAGTTTCTGAGATGTGTAGGCTGGGAGCCCTGACCACTACTCTCAGGAGTTGGCACTCCCACAGCAGCAGCAGCTACTGTCTCACACATCATCTCTTGCCCTCAACATGGGCAAACTGGTTAGGAGACCTGTGCTTTCCTCTTCCTTTCCCAATAAGCCTGCCCAGCCACGTTCTTTGGTTAGATCTGAACTGGCCTTCCTATCTTTGAAAAAAGGAAACTACTATTTGGCTACAGTTGGTGGTATGGGAGTCTGAAAGGTAACAAAGAAATCTTAGAAGCTGGAAACTCTGGAAAAGAAAAGAACAAAAGAAAGGATGCTGATAAAAGATAATGATGTTGGGTCACTGCTAGAAGGGATTCTGCAGAATGGGAAGAAGCATTCAGTAAGTTTTTATGTTCTGTATTTTGGGAAAGAGATAGATAATGTATACATACCAGAAGATGACGACGGTGTTGATGATAATGATGAATGAATAACTTCCCTTCCCAGTTCAGAAGGAAATGAATTGGCAGCTCCAAAAGGTAGGCATTTTAAGATGGATGTGTTCAGATAACTTCTGAAAGAAGTGGCTGATGAGTTCTCTGAACTACTAGAAATGATTTTCAATAGCAGTCGGAAGTCATAAAGTGCCAGAGGACTGCAATAAAGACAGCGTTGTGCAATACTTTAAAAGGAAAAGTGAGTTAACCTGAGTAATTACAGATCTGTCAGCCTGACATCCATTCTGGACAAAGTAACTCAGGAGCTGACGTGGAACTTGAGTGATAAAAAAAAAATTAAGGGAATAGGATAATGTAAGAGGTTCCAATCATGTATATGTAGAAAGAAGACTTTTCAAATTCAGTTATCTAAAATATCTTTAATCCATGGATTTGCAAGTTTGGTTATTAACAGTAATAATGTCAGTGCAATAGAGATATATTTCTACAGGGCATCTAACTTCATTTCGCATGACGGATTTGCTATGAACCTGGAATGATAATCAGTATTGCATACGTAAAATAGATTCAAATCTGGCTGTTAGGCTTCAACATATACTGGCAGTGAAAAAACACTCATAGAATGGGTGTCTTTTTATTGTGTCCTGCAACGGTCTGTTCTTAGATTTTACCAGTTAACATTAATCAGTGACTTGGGAAAAAAGAAAAAAAAAAGAAAAGAGTATAAAAGCATTACCAATAATACCCACAAATGGCAGAAAGATGGCGAGACAAGTTGCTAATACAACATAATTTAGGTCTTTCAGTAAACTGGGCACAAACAAAAAATTATGCAGATAAATACGCATAAACTCCCAGGAACTAAAAATGCTGCGCACACAAGACATTGGATCCCATCATGGGATAAAATTACTAGCTTGGTGATTATAATATGTAAGCACTGAATGTAACGCTCTGATTAAATATATATATATATGTAATAGATACATATAAAATTGTTTTTTATTTACATAAATAGATGCAATACTCTAGTAACAGAGAGATCATACTACCTTCATTCTATTTGGCAGCAGTATGGCTGCTTCTGCAATAATATCCAGGACTAAAAGATATTGAAAAACTGGTGAAGATTTGAAGAGTAGCCATCAAGACAGTGCAAGACAGGAAGATGTTACTTAAAGTGAGCTTTTCAAGGGTTTAATCTCTTCAGATCAAAACAGGAACCAAAAGCATAAAGCATGAAGCAGCTTTTAACTGTAGGAAGAATGAAATTCTAGAACAGCATTCCAACAGAAATATTGATATTATGGAACTTATCAGGCTGGATTTTAAAATGGGTTAAATGTACACACACCATTACGTCATGCAGGGAGTCTGTGAAGAAGACGCTTGGATAATCACATGATTTTTAGTTGGACTGTATCTTGGGAACCTTCTGATCAAATGGCACGAAGGCTGGACCTCTGCCTTTACTCTGCATTCCTAAAATATGTATCCTATTTCAAAACAGTTGAAGTTCTCAGGTAATCAGTTTCTAGAACATTTAGTAATATCTTTAAAATGAAGAATCTTTCAAGCTTAAGTGTAGCAAATGTCACTTAGCTGAAACATGTCCCTACAACTTGTCAGCACAGTTGTTAACATGAATATCCAACCTACTTGAGCAAGAAACATCCAACCTGGGAACTGTTCATTAGAGTACTCTATGCTGTAAATCCAGATTAAATAATATTACACTTCTCAGTACTTGACTAGCTACAGTCTGAAATGCTAATGCTACTAACTCTAATGTTTTAGTTTTGAAAGCTTCAGTATGCCAACATCACAAACTCAGTGAGGCCTCTGCAGACATAAAAGTTCAAGTCAAGCAGTTCGGTGTTTAGACCACTCATCAGAGAAGTGGACAATACTTCACTTTCGACATGAGAGGATAAGAAAACACATATTTCTCTCAGGAAAAATGTCTTAATCACTGAAATATAGTATTTCTTGAGCTGGACTGTGTTGGGTCTGGCTGGGATAGAGTTAACTTTCTTTGTAGCAACCTGTATGATTCTGTATTTTGGATTTGTGACCAAAACAGTGTTGATAACACACCAGTGTTTGCCTAACAGTGCTTGCGCAGCACCAAGGCTTTCAACTTTTCTCACTCTTCCCCCCCTTTTTCCCCACAGAATAGTCTGGGGATGGACAAGAAATTCAGAGGGGACACAGCCCAGCCAGAACAGCTGACCCAAACTGGCCAAAGGGATATTCCATACTATATTACATNAAATGCTAATGCTACTAACTCTAATGTTTTAGTTTTGAAAGCTTCAGTATGCCAACATCACAAACTCAGTGAGGCCTCTGCAGACATAAAAGTTCAAGTCAAGCAGTTCGGTGTTTAGACCACTCATCAGAGAAGTGGACAATACTTCACTTTCGACATGAGAGGATAAGAAAACACATATTTCTCTCAGGAAAAATGTCTTAATCACTGAAATATAGTATTTCTTGAGCTGGACTGTGTTGGGTCTGGCTGGGATAGAGTTAACTTTCTTTGTAGCAACCTGTATGATTCTGTATTTTGGATTTGTGACCAAAACAGTGTTGATAACACACCAGTGTTTGCCTAACAGTGCTTGCGCAGCACCAAGGCTTTCAACTTTTCTCACTCTTCCCCCCCTTTTTCCCCACAGAATAGTCTGGGGATGGACAAGAAATTCAGAGGGGACACAGCCCAGCCAGAACAGCTGACCCAAACTGGCCAAAGGGATATTCCATACTATATTACATCATGCTCAGCAATAAAACTGAGGTAGAAGGGGGTTTGGGTTTCCAAGGTGGCCATTGTTTAGAGAACGGCAGGGCATAATTCTGCCTGTCTGAGGTGGTGAGCAATTTCCTTTGTTTCACATGTTCTTTTTTTCCATTTTCCTGCATCTATTAAACTGTTTTTATCTCAACCCATGAGTTTTCTCACTTTTGTCCTTCCTATTTTCTCCCCCCATTCTGTTGGCATGGGGTGGGGAGGAGTGAATGAGTGGTTGTATGGGTGGCTGGTTGCTGGCCATGGTCAACCCACCACATGGACAAATGAACACGTTAAAAGATCCCGCAAAATACAGCAGTGTAATAGATGACAGTAAAGCTGTCTCAAAATGATATTCTCGTCTTCTCAGAGGAAAAGATGACCCAGAATCTCTCCCAGATAATGTGATCAGAGAGCTAACGTCAAATAAGAACCAGCACCATGTTTCCCTCCCTAGCTCTTATTAAAAGTACCCCAGAATAAAACACTTTTTTAATACTACAGTAACTTATTTTCAGTTGTCCAAAGCACTTTTTTCCACAATAAATACATGAATGAATTACCTAGCTCTACAGCAGAGCCGATCACCCTTTCAAGGTGAATTAGGATTAGGGTAAAATGTCCCCATTTGTTTTGTTTCAGTCATGTAACTATCATGTTTAGATCCCTCTTGTCTACTGGATCTATTTCCCAATTAGCACTGAAGCAGAACTCCTTGATGCATAACTTATACACTCTGAATTAAATCACTGTTGCAGAAATTAAGGGTAAAATATCTCAGTTTGCGGGTGTGCATCGTCCCCATCCTTCTGTTCATTAAAATGCATGCCTTTGCCTATTGGTGCTCCTGATTACAATATATCAAACACCCTTTTCCCTTTATTTTAAGCAATGGCCTTTGTCACCACAAAGATAATTAGTAGCAGCATAAAGCCAAGTTTCCTTGAGATTGAAATTCAAATGTGCATTACCATGAAGCAATTCGTTGTGAAGATTTACACTTTTTAGAATATAACCCTGGAATCCTTCTACATAAAAGGAAGGTAGACTGATGAAATATTGTTTCTATTAGTAAGATATACAGGCTTTCCCTCAGGTCTCCTCTTTTCTTAGCCTTTTCCCTCATATGTATAGGTACTTGCATTTGCATTGGAAGTGTGTAATAATTATGCCCCAAACCACTTCCTACAGAAATCAGTGGCAAATCTTCCATTGACATAAATGGAATCAGACTGAAAGCAAATTCTATTTTTAGATTAAAATAACTTACAATAATAAAAGGCTAGTTATGGTCTAATTGTAATGAAAACCAAACCTTTCTCAAATTCTTTGCCTTGCCTGCCTGAAAACTAAGTTTGCAAGTCATCTCAGATGGATTTTTTTTCTAGTCCAAAGAAAATGTACTTGCCAGTGACTGAGGACAGGATCATAAATTCTGTATGGTTCAGGGATACTTACATCTGGCTGTTCAAATTAGCATAATATGGTGGTTTCAATGAAAACATGAAAAGAAAGAATAGTATTGAAGAAGAGAGATTTGGAGAGATATATGTTTTTTTTCCAGAAGACAATAGCTTTTGAGAAGAATAAATAGTCAATTGATATTTTCAGGAAGTGTTCTTGGTGTTAATATAGATTCTGAGATAGAGGGCTGGGAGAGGGAGCTGTAGGAAAGACTAGGAGAAGCTGGTACAGAGAGGTGCAGGCTGTGATTTTTAGGCAATGGTGAATGAGACGCAGTTAGAGGTAGACCCAGCTAGAGGACTCCTATAGAAAGTTTCCTCCTTTGGAATGTGCTGATTCAGTGCAATCAAATGATACTACAAGAACCTCTGCAATAAATTTCTCCCCAAAACAAGGCAGCCTAGTGTGGTTTCGTGCCAGCCCCCCATCAGCCACCTTCTGTGTTCTGCTGGATGTACAAAGAAACCTGCCTACTGAGCAACGAAGCATACATAGTGCTTATTCTGAATATGAGCCATAATTTGTAAATTTAAAAAAAAAAAATCTGATTCACAAAATATTGTGTATTCTGTAATTTGAGTTAGTATTTTTTAGAGGCTGGGCAATTTAAGATAGCTTCCTTGGAAGTTGAGGAAGTTTGTATCAGTATAAGAAGGCCAGCAATATCAAAAAGCCAGCAGCCTTCTACAAGAGAAGTCTTTGTGTAGTGGAGACACAGAAATAGTTTCTTTCTTTTTCTGTATGTTATTTTCCTGCATGTATTATGGTAAAAGTTTTGTTTGAGCTTGTGAATTTAAGCAGGTAAAAATCAGCAGTCTAAAAGTATTCATTAATAATGAGAGAGAGAAAAAAAATCCAGGTGAAATTTACCCTAATGTAACCCAGACTAACAAATCGGCAAAAAAAAGCAAAACAAATAAAATACTTAAAAATGAGTCCTATTTCTCACATGGGCAGATGCAATGAAGTTTCAGCATTCAGCTAGCTTCCTACTGACCTTGATCTTCTATTTACAAAATTAAAAAGATGGCCAAGCTAATCAGTTATTTCAGCTTTCCACTTAAAATTAAGAAAGAGAGCAGCAACTAACTTTTACCTGTCTGTTCAAAGCAGCACATCCAAAATCTTGCCCTTTTTCTCCGGTGGGCTGCAGCCTTCTGTCAACCGAGTCACCAGTTTTCATAACCCTCCGAAAGGCAGAATTCTGAGGCTGTTTGGTTTCCTGCTAGCCTAACCCACTACACAGACCTTAATAAGTAGCTTATAAATGTTAATTTTTTCTATAGAAAGCCTGTCTTTAATGTGAGATAAAGCACACTGTGCCTAAACTTGTAAAGCACTGAACACTTCTATGATGTGACCAATCCTCAGAAACTATGGCCTGTAAGTATATGGTTAATTCTTGTCTTCTGTAATTCAAGTGCTTGAAGTTGAGTCAGTGTTCACATGTCTTTTTGGATCAAGCAAGAGTGTTCTGCACCTTGAAGGATCTTCCTATAGAGTCAGATGTATGGCTGAATTTCAGTCAATAGTTAATCTCCCATTGACTTCATTAAGGCAGAATCATAGGTCTGAATGTAAATACAGAAGTATAGCCAGAATTTTAAAGAGCGTTTTATTATTCATATGCCCTCAGGATATGAACTATAAAAAGCAGTGATTTGTCTTAGGATATTTGTGGCACCAGCACATTTCTGCTTCATACTTCACAGGCAACATCACAGCTACAACAAAAGTGGAATACATTTTTTTACGTGTTTGGACTCAATAGAAGAAGTGAAGAAGGTGTGACAGACACTGAGTTTTTAAACATGACTATACTTGAAATTGCCTCGTAAGAGCACATTAAAGTGTTATTTGCATGAAGGGACAGCATCTATAACATACTAGATGTTCTGAAACATCCAGAAAACATCAATGCCTATGTTTTGTGTTGAAATCACAGCAAATATTCACAAAATTCACTACTGCATTCCTTTCTAGAAAAACTGCTGGGTAAAAATGTTTATTGCACTAGATACCAATTTCTTGTTTTCTTCCATAGTGTTTTGGTTTGTTGTTTATTTTATTTCATTTTGCATGTGCTGTCAGATGAATTATATCATTTTAGATTCAAAGTAGTGTTCAAATTAATGAGACCATGAGAAAAATGTCACTGCATCCTTTTAGAAAATTTGCTGTTTTCTTCATTTACAGGCGACAACATTTCTGTCATAAGTAAGAGAACAAAGGCAGTATAAATTCTGCATGAAAACTTAAATTTCCACCAAGCAAACAAAAACAGTAGGAACTAAAGGGCTCTGTAAACTAAGGGTAAAATGCATAACAAAGCACCACTTGCTTGAAAATGAACAAATATTGACTCAAAATAATGCATGGAAATTGTAACAATGGACTAACTTTGACTAAGGGGTTGTTTAGTCTTGAGTTTCTCTTCCCATAGGATCAATACCAACAGCACAGGATATTTTTAATTTTCCAAGGCAGCTGAGACGATGAGTGAACACATGAACGTTCAGCTACACTTAAAATTAAACATTTTTTCTCTCTGCTTACATAATCAGAAGTATTAATAAATGAGTAGGACACTGTGCTAGAAAGAACCATTAGCTCTTCATACCTGACCACCTGTGTAATAGCAGCCCACAAGTTCACTCAGGATACCACTGTGCTGGGTCCAGTGATTTGCATTTGAGTAAAACTGGTCTGGAACATCTGCAGCACATTTTGGTTAGACAACATCGAAAAGACTGAAAATGTATCATTTTCCTCAGTTATTTGTCACAGTGATTAATTGTCTTTGAAAGTACAAGTGTTTGTCTTGTTCCTAACTGGAATTTGTTCACTTACCAGCAATTGACACTTGCTATGCATTTAGCATTTAGGATACAGAGCCCTTTAGTTCCTCCTGGTTTTGTTTGCTTGAAGGAAATTAAACATTTTTTGATAAAATAGGCTGCACATATATATATATATTTAAAAAAAAAAAAACAGATAGAATAAGCTGTTTTAGATTCCTTCTATAAGGCAGTTTTTCAGCCCTCCAATCATTTATAGAGTTTTATCCCTATCTCTTTTCAATATTTTAACTTTTATTCTCTCTAAAATATTGACAGCAGAACAGAACAAAACAGAGAATAGCAAGGTTAATTTTAATAATTCTTAGATGCAGGTAAAGTTCCCTCTCTCTCAAGAATGACATTAGCTTTTTGTATTCCAGGGTTGGTTTTTTGTTTGTTCGTTTGTTTACTTTGTTTTGATGCATCTCTTCTGTAACCATATACTGATTTAAGACTACTTTCAGAGGCACAATTATTTTCCTGTGCAAGTGGCACATCTGCCTTAATCCTGCATGTATGGCTGGCATTTGACTGTATCAGTGTGTGTTTTCTTAGACTGGGCCTAGCTTACCAAGAGATTTGAATCTTGCCTTTTCTGCCCATTACTTATTTCACAAACCTGCATATCTTGTCAGTAATTATGCTTTTTATATCATTGATGAAGATAGTGAGGCATTAGACCCCTTGTTGATCTCTGTGCAATGCAGTTAAAGTAACCTCATTTGATGGTCACTCTCCACTTACTGAGGTCGGTGCGCTGAGTTTTAATTTATGTCATGTCTGTTTTGCTAATATTGCATAGTGCTTTTTTTAGTCAAAAAATCCTGTGATACTAATTTAATGCCTTACAAAAATCCAAGGTACTCATCTGCACAGTTACCTTTAGCTACCAGGTTTGCGCTTCCATCAAAGAACAAAACCAAGTTCGTGTGAGAGCTATTTACTGTACAGTCACACTGATTGGCTGTAATTTAATTACAATTTTTTGTCGGCTGAATCCTGAATCACCATCTCATTATTTTTCTGGAGACTGCTGTCTTGGTAGCCAGAGTTGCCTGGGATAGCCCATTTGTCTTTTGCTTTTGGATTTTTGGCACAACTCAACACTGTCCATTTTCGCCTGTTCCGTAATATATTGAAATCGATATTCATTGCCTCACTCAACTTCATAACATCAGTTTTGGACATCACTCTCTTCATAGTGCAGAATCAGACTTATTACATCCTTATCCTACGTTTTCGCAGGATGCTAGCATTGGAGGACATCATTATGGGCATGTTTAGGGATAGGTTTAAGAGAATATTGGCTGTCTCTTTCTGAGGTCAGTGATAAATCCAGAAGGAGCTCCTGGAAAATCTTCCCATCCCTGTAACTCCACTTGCAGGTTGGCGCTGCTTGGGAGGGGGAAGGAATTCTGGCTCTGCGCTGGGTGGCTGGCATTGGTGCTGTCATTTTATATGTACAGACTGAGCTGCTGGATGTTGGAGTCCTGGACAAATTTGGCAGTGAACAAAGACTGGTTTGTCTCAGGCAGGTATCCACGTGAAAGAGAAAGGCTAATCCTATTTTTACAAGGGAATGCAGTGACACCTGAAGACCATGAGCCTAGTGCCTTGAGGAGGAGGGGAACAAGAACTGACTAATGAAAAGGCGCACAGCTTAGCTGAAGAAGCTACCGACAGGTGTGCTGCGGCTGAGTGATACACGGGCTGCCAAGGCTCCTACCTGGCTCCTTCCCCCTTCTCAAAATCTCGAATACTTTTGTTCCAGCAGAGTGCCTGTCCCAGCTCAGCACTTCACTTCACTTAGCTATGGATTTTTTAATCTGAACCTGAATATGAGTTCATGCTCCCAGGGAATTGTGGCCTAGCAAATAAGAGCATTCGCTATGAGAATACTGTTGGCCCAGGGCTGCAACCCATTCTACCCAGTTCAGTAGTAATGGATTTCAACTTTCCAGTCTCTCAAATCTTCCTACCAGTTTTAGCAACACTGATAATGTAGCATTTCTTTACAGCGCTGTCAATATTTCAGTTTTTTGCTGCTCAGGCAAGAGACTGAGATTTATACATGTGGAGCCTGCAGTCAGAGAAATACATTCTCACTAGGAGGATTATCATCTTTCAATACCCAGCACTTAACACAATCACTACTATGGTCTACATGCCAAATTTCCTTGCACTCAAGCCTCTCCACCAAGCACCGTATGGGTAAGAAAGGCTTATATAAATAAGCATGAAATGTTTTCTCAATTCCTGACAATTAATTACAAATTTATCTTTTATATTCTACTCTACACTGGACAAGACATTCAATGTTTAGTGGAGCCCAGCCAGATGTTTTAAGAAAGTATTGAAAGTATTTATGAGTATCTATTCAGATTTCCAATGACTGCCACTTCAGCAATTTTCATGCCTGGTTCTTACTGTTGTTGCCCTGTTTTGCTTGAATAAGTGTTTGGGGAATAAGGATGAAAGTTTCTGGTCAAACTGCAAATTATGACTGCATTTAAGAAAATGAAATTTTGCTCCACAAACAATGTGCAAAGAAAAAGAAGAGTTAAATTCACCGGGGAATTTGTATTTAGAAGTGAACTAGATTTAGGCTTCTTCTAGTTGGAAGGAAAAAATTACGTATATAAATATCTTCTAATATCTATGCAAATCCAGTAAACAGTTTGCCTTCACGCAATTTTACACTACTTTAGATTAACTATGAGATGCTTCTAACTGCAGGATTCACAAGCCCTGGGGATTTTTAGTGCTCTCTGAGGAATGACATTTCCGTAACCTGAAAAGATAATATATGATAGCCATGTTAAGCCTCATTCAGGATCCACTGAACTCAAATAGAGGACGATCAGCTAACTTCAATGGGCATTGGATCAAGACCCCTAGAGCTGCACTTACTCTCTGCACCAGCACAGGATGCGTTATTCTCTGCTTTGTCTCCCAGAAATGTCAAATGCCTATCCTTACGACATTTCTATCAGATTTCAAAGGGATTTATAAATCATTGCTGTCTATAACGCAGGTATTCTTTAAGTAATTTGTTTAAAAACATTCAACAGAGAATACAAATGGAAATTGTTCAAAATGAGGACCACTGCATTGTACAAAAAACAGCATGACTTATCAGTAAAATGAAATGTCTGTCACACTGATTCTTGATGGACACAAGCTATCCAGGTAGTGGCATGTCACAAGAGGAAAGGACAGCTTGTGATAAACAGTACTGTTCATTAAAAAGCACCCCACATGTCACAAAACGCTATTAACACACCCCAGCTCTGTATGTAGTACTGTAAGGCTGTAGGTTAGGTAATGGAAAAGGAAGGCAAATCCTACAAACTGTGTATTGATTTCCTTTTCATGTGTACATTGACTCATCTGCTCATTGAACTCACAAAAGAAGAAGCAAGTCTTGATTTAGTCTTGAGCAGTATACAAGGCCTTATTAAGATCTAAGTATCAAAAAAGTCTGTAATTGCAACAGTACTTTAGTAATATTTGGAAAGAAAGAGCTGCAAGTGAAATAAAAATCAGTGACAGTAATATTAGAATAAAAATTATAAAAAAAAAAAGAGAGAGAGAGAGAAACCTAATTTCAAAGAAAGTAAAAGGAGCAGCCAAAAGAATAAAATACTAAGAAATTACAAGGGAACTACTTAAATATATGTTACAGTCTGAGACTCTTCAAAAAAAAAAAAAAAAAAAAAAGCCCCAAAAGGACCAAAAAATACAGTATGATAAAATGATAAAACACAAAAGTAAATTTCCTAAAGCTATTAAAATTAAATTTTAAAAAATTGTTTAAAAAGTGGCAGTTGTGTCCTAATGAGGGAAAGAGAGCATAATATACCTTGGCGAATAAAATATAAAAACACAATAAAACAATATGAAACAATTTTGAGACAAAACGACATAGAATATAATAATCCACCATTCTACAAATATTCCAGAAATGGGAAACTTGCCTGATATTCAGTGATAACCAGTTATATAAAAAGAGCAGTCAGGGAAGATAAAACCATAGCAGAAAAGTTAAATTAATTCTCTGGATCTGCTCTGTCTGTGAGGGGGGATAGGATGGTTCTCAAGGAAAGGTCATTCCTTTTGTAGAACAAGTCTGAACAGTTGTCTCAGAGTGTCAATATTTTATTACAAATCCATAAGATGGATTTAACAAATTGCCAATACCAGCTAATTTTCAAAGCAGAATTCTGCTGTGGTACATTGCCACCAATTAAACTGGCCACAGTACCAAAACAGATGGCAGCGCTATAGTGGAAAAAATAATTTTATATTGTCACTTATCAGCTTTAATTTTTAACAGAATTTATAGAGTGTTTAGAGGCATAGAGGGTAACCCAATGTACAACAGACTTGTGACATTTCTGCACAAAGCTAATTGGCAGGAACCATAACAAAAACTGTATTAATGCACAAGTAAATAAACATGCCACATTCAGGAAGAGCCAACACAATTTTTACAGAGAAAACACATATCTCAGAAGTTTACTAGACTCCTTTGTTGAAGCAGATAACCGTATGAATGATACAACTATAAAGTACTTGGAATTTAAGAAAGCTTTTGACGAGGTCCCTTATTATCGGCTCTCACAGAAGCAAAAGTAATACGGGATAAGACAGAAGGTCCTGCTATGGATTAATAATTGGCCAACAGATAGGAACAAAAATGTAGGAAATATATTTTGTGTTAATAAATGAAGAGTAACACACATGAGCAAACTCCTGTGTATAATGGCCTCTGAAATAGGCTTTATCATTTAAGAAAAAGGCTTTGCCGTAATTTTAAAGTATTTTCTAATGGCATCCATTCAGTGCATTATGGCAGCTAAAAAGGTAATGTACCACTAGAAGTTTATCATGAAAGGTCTGAGTGAGTTTAACCATGGTGTACCCCCACCTTGAACACTGCAATACAGCTCTGTATTGTAAATTGTAAATTGTAACTGTACTGTATCTGTAAAGTGGCCCACATTTCCTATTGAAATTAGAAGAACATAATAACGATCAGGATTAACAAATGATGAGAAGTTTTGTGCAAATGTATGAATGTAACGCAGTTGTTAAGGAATGGGTTTAAGTAAATAACAAGAAACACTTGTTCTCACAACATACATCCAAGTTATAGGATTCACTGATATGACACTAGAGAGACTGACATATAAATAGATGCAAAAAGGGATTAGTCAAACTCACAAAGGAAAGGTCCATTGGTGGCTGGTACCTTGGTACTTGGGAAGTTCGTACATACAGGAGCTGTGAAGGTGTGCTCTGCGCATGCCCTGCTCCTGCTTCTTTTAATATTCACCCAGCTGCTGAAGGACCAGTACAGCAGTTTTAGTATTTCCTTACGTGTTAACGGAGTCCTCAGCCACAGACAGTTTATTTTTCACATAAAACAATTGCTAGTAAGAACCTTTTCAAATTATAGATTAATAGTAATAATAATGACAGTAATATTAGTGTTTGGGAAAATAATCCAGTCTGACAAATTAGCCAGCAAAACCGAACTGGTTATGCACTGGATGGCATTCATTAGTTGTGCACGTCCCCCCACCCACCTCTGGCGATATTCCGCAGCAAAGAGATGGAGGGATGGTTTCCTTTGGTGAAAAACCGTTGTAGTTCATGTCTAATCAGTCTCTGGCCTTCCCCTTCAGACCGTCAGCACGGGTATTAATTAGTGCCATTGGTGATGGTGGCTTACGATGCGAACACCTGCCACCCAGAAAGTACACTGAAATCACCAGTTCGTTTCACGTGGGTCAGTGAGCACCAGTTAGTAATGACTTTGATCATCATTTTTCTGGGCTGTGTGTGGCAGGTGCAATGCTTCTGGTCTCCTGCTACAGCTGCCAACTCATTGGCTCACCAGGCCCCTGAGGAGTCTTTCTCAATGGGTGACACTACTCCTAGTTATATGATTACACTTCACTCAGTTTTTGTTTTTCTGTCTGAGGAACTTAAGAAAAAGCACCTTCGTATTATGAACTACAATTCCAAGGAATATTATAGAGGTGTTTTCATATGGCTTTTTCAGAAAGCCCAGTTCATTTTCTTAGAACAATTTTCACAGAGACAAGAGCTCTGCAGGATTTTACAGGAAGCGTGGGGCATATGGATCTGAAAACAAGGGGATAATGCAGAAAAAAAAAATAGAAATAAAGCACAAATGAACCCATGGTGACTACTGATAAATATGAACTCTAGTAATATTGCTGAGATGGCAGGCACAGAAATTAGATGAGTCTTCTGAGGTGATTTAACTCATGCAGCTGCCAGTTGTGCAGTTGAAAAGTTCGATTATTTGTGAATTTAGGAGTACTGCAAAGCAATATATTTTCTAGAAGGAATTTCTCTGGATCCTCTGCAATGTTTGTCACTCACAATAATTTTGTCAACATCAATCAATGTAAATGATTCTCCCAGCATCTTCTAATAAATACAAGAAGTGTGTCCAATGCCGGTGATATTCTAGTCCCCACTTGTTTTTAAATTAATTTCTATCCCCCTTAGGACATTTCCCTCTCCCTTTTTCCCTATCCTGAAGCCTCTGCTGATGGTAGGTGTAGCTAGGTAAAGAGAGAAAAAAATAGATTGGAGTATTCATTTGTGACTGCACATCTCAAGCACAGTTCACAACACTT
Organism: Chauna torquata; assembly: GCA_013399475.1. Lineage (NCBI taxonomy): Eukaryota > Metazoa > Chordata > Aves > Anseriformes > Anhimidae > Chauna > Chauna torquata. The sequence goes on along the minus strand of VXAL01006660.1, from coordinate 64,138 downwards.
CATGAGGTTTAAGAGAACTTTTATAGCTGTTGATAAAAATATTTGTAAACTCTGAAATTTCAAGCATATGAATTGGAGTTGCTGTTCGCTATTGCCTGACCATAATTTTATCAGAAAGTATCAATCATCCGGTAACACCATGGAATTAATAATATACCATTGTTAGAAATAGCTGTAAGAACAGCTTGTGAGAAATTAAACACAACACTATTGTATGAAAATTATTCCTTTGAACCATCTGGTGGATATTGTTCCACTTATCTTTGAACAAGAGTATTATTTTCTAGTACATCCAAAGCTACTTCAGTGAGTGCTACCAAAAGAACTTATTTCCTGTGAAAATTGCAATTAAGTGCAAGGCTTATTCCCTGCTGTTCTTATTCCAGCATATATAACCGTGTATATGAGTCTCCTGTATGTTACGACGATGCAGTGTGCGGCAGTCAGGATATCAAAAATCATTATGCAGATAACTAAATACCCTACTGTCTACTTTGATGTGAAAGTCTTTACAGTTGTGCCATCTGTTTCATCATCGTTCATTTCAAGCCTTTTACTCAAGCAAAAGGAACAGCCTTGCAATGCGTATCTGACAAATTTGATCATGACCAGAAACATCTCAGTGCTATCAGTAAAATTAATTTATAAATAATCAGAATTTGGTGCAGTTAACTTAAATGGTCCATTTCCAAAGATATTCCTACAAAGTCTACATGTTAATCTTCTGGAATGGAAATTCTGTTTATAAAGGGGTATTTGTACACTAAAGTACAAGAACAGTCCAAAAATAGCAAACGGCAGTCAAACAGATGTATTCTGCACATTTAGATTTTGCATTCACAGAATCAAAAATCTTACATACGTTTTGTAAGGCAAATACATATGCAATGATTGAAATGAAAAGCCAGGCACGGGCATTAAATATTTCTATTTGCTTTTTCAGAGTGATCTCCATGGAAAATGAGATGATAAAAATGCTTCTTACACTATTGTCTCACCTGCTTTTTGGATAAAGGTGAGGGAATTGTTGGAGACTGTGCTGATTACCAGCCAGTGTGTAGGCATCTTGTGGCTTTTGCATGTTGGTGTAATGCACAGCAATCTCACAACCGACCTGTGTTTTCTGGAGACAGCCCTGCTACCTTCTGTGCCTTCGGAGTCAAACAGCGCAGAGATGGTGCCCGTCATCTCAGCTCAGCATTTCTGGCCTTGTCCCAGGGCAGCTCAGGGGCTGTTCTCTGGCCATGGAAGAAGGTGACCTCTGTAATTCTTCCCAGTTCTACCACACAACTACTGGCTGCCGAGTAAGGTGAGAACAATACCTCTCTCTGAAGTTGTCTCGCTGAAGACCAGAGTATCTCACATGGTAAGTAACCCTTATCAAGTGTGACTCCTTCTGCCCTTATCGCACTCGCTATGTGTGAATATGACCAGAAGGAATACGTGTGAATATGAGGAACACTCACTGGGTTGTTTCAAATTCCATACTAGTGCTTTTGATCCCTTTGATTTCCATGGGATGCCATGTCTTGGAGTTAGACATACACTTATCTACATTTCTAGAGAAGGATGCCTTCCAAGCCTAGGAGCTGAGAAGATGTACCCATGCCAAGAACTCCAACACTGAAGTACCTTTGAAGAATCCTTCAAAAAAAAATAGTAGTCTTGAAAATGCCTTGCAGCTACTCTATAGTCACACAGCCTTCCACAGGCAGACGCACAGATTTCTCACACCATTTCACGACTGCTGCCTACTCTGAAGTAAACGCACTCTCATGAGGCATAACTATGCTCAACTGAGATACATAATAACCAAACATAGTAACTCGCCTTTGTTTTTTCTCCAATGTAGAGCTCTATGTGCCAATTTTAATCTAAAAGGAGCTATGTGGGCCTTTGAAAACAAATTATATTCCCTGAGAAGTTTCTAACCAGGTGTAATGTTTATGTCTTAATAAACAATGGTGGAAAAAAAAAAAAAGTATGGCATACCTCCGTGCAACATCATGTACTAGCGTGTAGAGATTGTATATAGTTAAATGTGGTCACCAATAATGGCATTAACACAAGAAGAATGAACCTTCACGTCACATGCAAAGAAGGATACTAGGGAGTACTTGAAAAAGACATCATGCTACAGATTGGGTGACTTTACCGTCTTGATTCTCATGGCATGTGTAGGCTCCAGGTTCAGAAACGTGGGCACCTACTTGTGCGGTATTTTTTTCTGATTGTCATTAGAAGTACATTTCTGTGGGGAAATACTTTGTTTTGGGAATTCAGATAACTGCAGCCAGAGTATAGCAGCAGAGGAAGGGAAGGGAGGAGTTGGATAGTTCAGACTGCCTGAGAAAGAGCTCATCTCCTCTGAGTTATTTCTGTGACCCTGCCCTGGGTCAGTGTTGACCTAGGAGTGACACAGGTAGGCAAGTTTGTGGTCTTGTTGCATCCCCTTGTGGTTGGGTGGCTACAAGAGCTGAGGCTTGTCCATCCCTATGAGAATGAGGGACTGGGTAGAAACTAAGTTTTGCAGCTCTCGAGAGAGGATCAGATTGGATCTGAAGTACTCCAGAAGTGCAACTCCTTCACAGCGTCAGCCTGTGCGCTTCCTGGAAATTCACGCATTTGTCACGGTCCCTGATGAAGTGATTCTCCAAACCCATGATACCTGGAATTCCTCCCAACACACTTTTGCAGCCCGCCATAAAAACAGCGTAGAGGTCTATGAGTAAGTGTGGAGGAGGAATGTTTCTAACTACACTTTATCCCTGTATTTCCAAACATAGCGTGGATGGAGCAGCGCCGATTCACACAGACCATTTTTCAGAGCGGCTCTGTGTTATCTGTGTGGAATAATCCTGCTTTTAACACAGCAACAAGCAGGTGTCTCACAGTGAATACAGGGGACTTCAGACAACAGAAATGTAGTGTCACACACCACTTTTCACGTGTACTAATTTCACTTTACGTCAGAAAAAAAGGTCTTTGGAAGCCACCCCACAGCAATTGGGATGGGGTTAATAACATCTTCCTGAAAGGAACAAAGATGTTTATTGTATACGTTTCCAGCGGAATTTGTAGCTTGACTCCAACAACAAAGGTAAGGCAGATACAGATTTTTAAAAAAGGCATATATGAAACTCGAGCTGCATAATCTGCAAAATCCTCGTGACGTTTCCTAAGAGGAGACTGTTACCTTGTGGGGTAGAACTGATCCACTATTTTCAAAAGTGTCACTCTAAATCCCACACAAATATCTCACAACAAGCATTTTTGATCAGTCAGGAGCACATTTGTAAGAACAGATACTGAGTTAAAATTTCTCACAAGCAATGAATGAAATTACTACTTATAATGATCTTCTTAAAAAATGAATGAAAAAACAACTTTCATAATTTATCATCCTTTCCAAAAGAGATAAATCCCACTGGTGTTAACAAGAGTTACGTCTACAGAGAGAGAAAGAGAGAGCAGATCCCTTAAGGCAGATCTTCAGCCAATGTGAATTAGCTAAGCTCCCCAGAATTGCATTGAAGGGAGCTGTGGCAATTTACATCCACACAGAATTTACCCCGTTGATTTTTATTTTTCACCCTGGCTTGCCACAGTATCTAATCCTATCTGCCAGCAACAGGGAATCTTAATAGCTCATATTCAACTCCTCATAGCAGTTCGTTTTCTCATCGGTGACAGGGCAGAAAATGAGCTGCCGATGTCAGGTCATTGCTCCCTTCCCTTATATACTCTTTTCTCAAAATTGCGGCACTTTCAAGTGTCCAGTTTAATCCATTTCACCTTTGCATGTTGTATACACAGCTCTTACTGGAGACTCTTATTTATTCATAACAGTGTATGTTCTTAGCACTTTTTACTTAGCCATCTCTGTGAGAATAAGAGGTGTGGAGTCAGCTCAGTAACCAGAGGGATCATGAATCATAATTTAGGATTATAAATCAAATCCATAAAAGAGATATACTCAGATAAAGAGAATAGCTGCTCACTTACAACAATAACATGATGAGCTTTGCAGTTTTGTACTCAGACATCCCATTTTCAGCACCATAACTGGACTACAGAAATGTCACAGCAGTGTATTACAAGAGTTCGCCTTCTGTCAAAAAACTAATTCTGTAATTTACGCCGGTCCACCTCGACTGGCTGTGAACCAACAGCACCTCCTTTTCCGAACAGCCTTAATTTTGATACTCCTCTCGCTGTTTGAAAGGAACGAAACCTGCCGACGACAGCGGATTGCGCAGGGCAACGTCTCGTTGCTGTCGCTCGGGCTGCCCTGCAGCCCCGCGCCCGGACCCGCTGCCGCCGCGGCCGCAGGCCCGTGCTTCCCGCGGGGCGCTGCCGGGGGGGAGCCCGCGCCCTGCCGCCGCTGCGCCCGGGACGCCGTGGGGACCGCGGGGCCCCGCGCCGCGTGGGCCGCCCCACACCTACCTTCCGTGTGGACGGCGGACACGTAGGTCCAGTTGTAGCGCTTGACGATGTCGAGCATGGCCCGGGCTTGCAGCGTGTCGGAGGGGACGACCCGGAGGAAGTATTTGTACAGCGTTTTGTCGCTCAGGTCGATGCTGGTGGCGGAGTACGCGATCTGGGGGATGTCGAAGAGCTGGAGCAGGTTTTGCACCTGGATAGCGACCGAGCTGGAGCCGGGGCCGATGACCCCCGCGATGGGCTTTTTCAGCCTGGTCTGGGGCTGGGGCTGCGAGTCGGAAACGCAGCGGCTGCCGCCGTCCCTGTCGTCCCGGATGGAGATGAGGGAGTCCCGTATGAACTCGATGCTCTGCTCCAGGGCCACCGAGGAGTGCCAGCAGGAGTCTCGGATCTCGCTGCCCAGGGTGATGTTCGGTAGCAGGACCGGGTCGGCGTTGATTTTATCCAAAGTGTGAAACATGGCTTCCACCCGCTGGATGCCGTACTGCTCCCGGATTTCCCCGCACTTCCTCTCGGGCACTTTCTCTGCCGGCGGCTGGTGATGGACCGAGAAGAGGGCGCCGATGATGACATCCCCGTCCATCCGAGCCACCGAGCGCTGCGAGGAGGCGGCGGAGAGAAGCACCTTCCGCCCCGCGCTGCGGGGCAGCACCTCCGCCTCCAGGAGCAAAGCGGGGAAAAAGACCAGCAGCACGCCGATCATCTTGTTGCACGATGTCATCCAGACCCAGGTGACGACTTTCACGGGCTCCTCTTGCCTGCGCATGGTTTAAGGACATGTAGGGAATGGCATCCGCTTCCCCCCGCCGGCTCCCGAGTCGCTCCGAATACCATCGCAGCGAAGTCTCGCAGCGTGACTCCCGAAGGTGCCAAGGCAGCCGCCAGCCTAGTGACTTTTAACCTGGTGACATAGAAACAGGGGACAAAACACGCTAACTGGGGCTTCGGTGTCAAAGCAGAGCTCGGTAAAACAACCCCGCACAGTTCGAGGAGATCGCCACTTCGCAAACGCCCCGGTCAATTTGCGTCGGTAAAGGCTCTCGAAAGCAAGCTTCCCGAGGAATTAAAGCGTGCATTTATTTGCCTCGACATGCGCTCATGCACTCCGGCATGCGTTAAGCCTGAATGATTCGTGTCCGCTTTTCAGCCAAGGCGGCTGTTTCCCGCACCCGCGGCTGGGTCTCCCCCTCCTCCCCGCCCGCCTGAAAGTTTCTGCAGGCGCTCAGCGCACCCCGAGCCCCCGCGGCCGCAGCCCCGGCAGCGAGGTGACAAGCGCTGCTCTTCTCGCCTGCTTGCTCTCTGAAGGCATCTTTCCCGGCTCAGGAACGTCCCTTCCCAGGAGAGGAAGGGGGTGAAAAGAGAGCGAGAAATCTGTCCTGCCAGCGACTGGAAATGTCATTTAAAGGTCAGCGGAGGGAAGAAGAAGAAAGGAACCCCTTTACAGTTTACCTTAACTTTTCCGTGCGTAAGGGGCAAAACCGTAATCCAGCCAGCGACACACACATGCCACGGGGGAAAATACACACTAGTTACTACGGCAACGGCGGGCAAAGTCCTGCCGTGCTTTACCGACACGCCTGCCTCGCATGCAGGCTTCGGGCGGGGAGAGG
>VXAL01006660.1:38402-52353 GCA_013399475.1 Chauna torquata | reverse complement strand
AAAAAAAAAAAAAAGTAGTGTATCAAAAGTGGTACACAGACTTAGGCTGAATATCCCAGAAAGTTACTTTTGCCATTTACAGTCTATTCCCATTTATATAACACTGTGTCCAAGACACATGATCAGCTTCCGTAAGTACCTATTTTTGAAGTCTTTGCAATAGCAAATAAAAAATAGGAGAATCGAAAACCTTAAAGACAAGTAGGGTTTTATGGTGACCTTTAGCTGAGACGATCTCATTTTCTACCTTGCACCTTCTTTATGTATTTACATTTGCTCAGAACTGACGGAAAGTATGCTGACATCAGACAGGTTGCTTTTATTCACTTCTGTCTCACTATACACGGGTGTAGACGAGCACAGAGGAAGAAAGTTTAGAAGAAGAGGCACATCTCGGAGCGGATCTGTGGTTTGAGACGCTGTGAGCTGCAGAGATGTGAGCGAACTCGAAGAGACTGAGGTGCCATGGCTTTCTCCTCTCTGATTGTATCGGTCTTGCCTGCATTACAGTACAAACACTATGGATTGAGCAAAGCGAGTGCACTGATTAACAGGCTGAAGAAAACACGGTTTGGATTCATATTATGCTGAACCAGAGATAGGGAGGTATCGGAAATACACTGCATCCTGTAAACAACAGTAGAAAAATACTCCATGCCAAAAAAAAGGAAAGGGGAGCAGCTATGGATTTTTATAACACCGCCTGCAGCCAAAGTATTTATATCTGTGCAGTTTACATGCTTCCCATGATTCGGGCTGAACCCAATGGTTCAGTGAAGGAAATATGACTTAAAATATTAGGTAATACTGTATTTATTTTTAATACATCGCCGTTACTCGAAGCAAGACATTCAGAATAAAGAAGCTGGTACTCAGGTATGATGTCCAAACCTTACTATTTGCAAACTGTTTGCTTCATTTGTTGAAAAAATTGATACATAAAAGCACCACACCTGCAAAATAAGAGGCTAGTTCAGAGAAAATATAAAATAGTTCTTCCTAAGTGTTTACACGTCCTGACATCTTCTTTACTGTCATAAAAACAAGACCAATATCTGAGCACATATGTTTCTTTTAAGTACTTCTTTTATTTATAGTCCTCATGAGGAATTGCCTTGATAACAGGATTTCCATACAGACTTTGTCACTTTGACTTTCTAGCTAGGCAAAGCATTTCTGGAAGCATTTCATTACTTCAAGATATATTAGGATCATTGTAATAACTCTCTTTCCTCTCACTTCCCTGACAGTATGCTGCTGTGGTTTGGTGACACATTAATTGCTTTTTCTCTGTGATTTCCTTCTGGTCAAGCGGCTGCACTGTCTCCCAGGCCCACAGCCATTTCAGAGATGCCACGTCCCCGCTCCTCACCTGGGGTGCCTGGCTCCTTAGCCACGAGCTGTAACTGGCTGGTGCTTATGGTGCTTCAAATCCCAGTTCCTCCTGAATCAGACTTTTTTACTCTCATCCAACTATGCAACTCTACTTAACACTGGATTTATCACAAAACTGCCGTCATTAAGGCAGGATAAGAAACATCAAGCATAACACCACCATTGGTGATGAAATGGCTGAGGTCCAGGTGATCCAGCAGCTAGATTGCATTGACTGTGAATGCTGGTTCTCAGTATGTATATTCAAATGCTTTCTGTCCTGCATTTCCATCAGCTATTTGCCTTTTGCCACCCTCTCTCTAACTGGGTAATATTTCTTTTATTTCTCCAGTCCACTTATGATTAATGGCTTATATTGGGTTGATGCATTAGGTCATACAGCTTCAAACACTGTACTTGGACCTTTGCTCTCTTGCATATCCTCCTTATATAATTCCCTTTTTCATGACTGATACAGGTCAGATCCCAGGCAGTTTTTGGATCCCAGACAGCAGTTAATCCTGCTGTGATTAGTGTAGGCTCAAGTACTTCTCTGAAGTACATCATGATCATTGCAGTACCATGTTGGTACTGATGACAATGCAGCTGTACTTTAAATCCTTGTAAAGGATCAGCAGTCCTCCAGTGTGTATAATTCTTGTTCTAATGAACACTCTTTTTTGATAGCACATCTTTGAAAATTAATAGAGCTGGAAACGTAAATCTACATAACTCTTAGAGCAGTTTCGGGCAGTTCTCCTGGATGAAGGACGGTAGCCACTCCCTGAGAGGGCAGCCTTGGGACCACACTAAAGCACTGCTCTGAGGTTTCTGGTGGCAGCCTGTTGGTCTTGGCAAGACATGTGACCTACAGGTCCAAAGAGCTGTCTGTAGGTGGAATCATTTTTCTCCCTATGCTATGCTGCTACAGAGGTGATTAGTGAGACACTCAGGATGTTGCTGAAAACAGCAGGGTACACTCTGTAAAGGTGCCAAGACACTAGAGCTTGTAATACACCGTTAGAATGATTTTCAAGGTATGATGCAGAAGACATTTGTTTGTCACTGTCTCCGGAAGGGGCATTGTAGATAATGAAGGAACCAGGTGGTGGCTTAGGTCACCTGCTGAAGTCCTTTGTAATCAAAGCTGAGGAAGTCTACATTTACTTACTAAATAAGAGGCGATTCTACAGAACCAAAAGCCTGGACACTTGTCACTATGCTAAATCTAAACATACTGAACAGAAGACAAGTTATTTGTCTTTTTTTTACATGTCATTGGTAGCTGTTGATAACAAGCAAACCTGGCAGTTCAGAAACTTCACAGCACTTGTTCAATCATCATAGCTCTGTAATTTAAATTATTCACCTAAGCCCAAAAGCATATTTGATTTCACATTTTGCTGTTACAATTTTTTTGGTTCTTGCAGAGCAAAACATAGTTATAGGACAGAAACAGGTCCTGATTTTCCGTAAACTTTGGAGTAACAATGCTCTGAAATTCCAGACCCTCTCATATGCTTTGAATTGGACATTAAGAAAAATGATGCACCTAAAACCATTAGTTTCTTTAGAAAATCTTACTTACTGTCTGTAGCGAGGGGGTTGAACTGAAAATGATCAAAAAGGAAGGCCAGAAGCAGTGAAAAAAAAAAAAACAAAAAGCACCACACACATGGTTAAATACAGAATGCTTTATCTTAGTTGTCTAAGGAGATAAAGCTGCTGTGATTACTCTGCCTACTGACATAGCCCTCCTCCTAAAAATACCAGTAACTATTCAGTCTGGAACTGGAAAAAAAAAAAAAAATCACTGAAATTTTAAAATGTCTCAAAGATAAATACATTTGTTCGATTTTTTTGAAGGTCCATAGATGACTAGAAGAAGCAGACCTGTATAAACTGCCACATTGGAAGAGAAGCAGGCAAAATAACCACTATAGTCAGCCAGGTGCCCAGTTGGCATCGTGTTGGGCCAGCCACAGAATAGGATGCCTTTGTCCTGGGGACTAAAGAGAGGTGATTACCACAGGTGGAGGATGGAGTGAACATTAGGCAGATGGATCATATGTGCATGATTACTGGAGTTGGGTAGGAAGGTGGATTTCTCATGGAAACACTAATCCCCTGATACATGTAAATTGTATTTAAAGATTATTAATTGTAACTCACAAGGTGACTCTTGAAACTTGATTTCACAATGGATGATGAGACAGGAAGAATACATGCCTGAGGTGTTCTGCCATCATACTGTAAATCAAAAAGCATTTAGGTAATCAATATTTGCTTCACTTAATTAAGAGAACTCACTTAAGGGAAAATTTCTAAATAGGAGTTAGTTGTATTATTTAGGGAACATCTGCATATTTGCCATGATGATTTTAAGGTAAAATGTCCGTCTGGTTTTCAAATCACCTGTACATGCCTGTTGTGTGAGCACATACTAATTTCATGACATAGCCTTTTATTTTTGTTCTAGAGGACATTGTCTGGACAACTATAGCATGCACTTGTTTTTTTCTTTTGTTTTGTTTTCCTCTTTCTTGGCAACAGCTTGTAAAAAGACTCTTTTTCATCTTCACTGCACTTTTTCTCTAGCTGCAAACCATAAGTTCCCAATAAATTACCTCAAATCAGCTCAATTGATTTAACAGCTGCTAACCGTCACTACAGGAATGGGCAGTGATTTATTTCCATGTCATTATTTAAATTCAACAGACACTTGCTAGAGCTGCATAGGAAACATCTTAATTCCTATTGTGTTTCTGATTTCTAAATGGTACCTGCACTTAATTTGTCTTCCTTGCATTGTGTTCAAATCACAGGAAAATGGCTTTTTCAAATCTATTATTAGATCTCTTGGCCTAACTGAACATCTTATTTCCTAACTGGCTTTTATTTTTCTCTAAATACTAACCACTGTCAACAGAGGAAGAAAATCTGCACATCATTCTTTCTTCTTACTCTTCTTTACTAGCCGATTTAGTATGTGCGACTCAAATAATTTATACATTTTCAGTCTGCTTTCTAAATCAGCCTAAACTTGCATGAACAACCTTCCCTGATTGCTTCCATTTTGTGGCTACATGTAAATAAACTAATGGAACAGCATATAGAACCTAATCCCAAAGAGTATTTGGACATATGCTTAACTCCACTCTCATTTAACAGAGCTTTCAAGTTTGTGCCCTGACAGTTTTCTTTTTAGAAATTGAGGAGGAGGGTAAGGGGAGGTATTCAGGGATATAAGCTCAGAAGACAGCCTTCAGCTTCTGTTGTCTAGTTCATTTTTAATTTTGTTTATTCATTTCTAATGCAGTAAAAGCCTCATGAATAAATAACCCCTAAAAAAAGATCTGCACAGTAAATACTCAGATGGACTACTACTCTATTAAAGGAACACCACATATGTTTTCCATGCATCACAGCTATGCTTTCCACTACTGTATATACTTTCTAGTTAAAGATCCCCAAAGGTGAAGAGAGAGACATTCTGGTCTATTTGTTGCTGCAAGGAAGACCTGATGCTGCATGAGCAGGGTTCACATTGGCTCCTTGAGGTGACACAGTACATTTGAGAGTGTGGAAGATCTCTGAGGGGTGTTACAGAAGAGTCTCTTAACATTTCCTGGCTGTAAATTGTACCTTTTAGGATGCCGAAATTAAACTTGCTTTTCTCTTTGCCCATTTTAACTGTCTTGGTTGGGGATATGATATGTGGGTGAGAGGAAGCTGTTATTCAGTTTGGTGCTATTTTTAATTTTATAGTGTAGATAATGTATTCAGAAACCTTTTCTTGAAGGCGGTCTGCATTCAATGCTGTTAAAGAGTATCACATCTTTATATAGTTTATGGGATGATTTTGATTAGATGAAGTTCTTACTCAATAGACAGAAGTTTATAATACCTGTACTAATTATGGTAATCGTATATTGGAAGTTGGCTCTTCAAGAGAAAGCTATTTGCTTAGCATATAACACTTTAGGAGTATGAGACAGGGAAGTGTCTGGATTTGAAGAATAAACAATAAAGGCCACTTTGGAGCAGATTGTGCCTTATGTTACTTTACATTACAGACATCTTAGTGATCATTCAGATTGATGTTGTCCTGCTTGAGACAACATTAACTTCACCAGAATCTCTCAGAAACACAAGGCATAAATGGGGAAATATCAGCATGGCTCCTGAGGGAGCTGCACTGCTTGTGCAGAGAATGATTTGCAAGGCAGGCATTAACCTGGAGACATAGACACAAAAAGTCAATCCCAATCAAACTCTCACCAGGCAAACCTAACCCAAGCCTGAATGATTTTGACCACAGCTGGGCCCAACCAGGGAGAACTGGAAAATGCGACTGCCTGGGCAGAACCCTCCTAGGAAAGCTCTCCGCTCGCAAGAAGCAGGGACAAAAAGTCTTGGTAGACTGTGAGGTCCTTGGTGTGGATGCTGCCCTCTTTTTTTCCCCATCACTCATCTCAAACTATTATGTTTATTAGACTTAAGGACAAGGAACAAAATTTTGAAATAACAGTGGCAGCTGCAGATAATTCTTCTGGAGTTACCAGGGTATCAAAGCAAAACAAAACTCTGGGGTTAAATCACTTCTAGTGGATAACTTATAAATGACTGTCAGTGGCTGGTTCTCTGAAAACAACCCAGCCTTTACTGTGTTACCAGCGATATCTGTGTGCTTTGCTCAAGTCTCCTGACACCATGCTCACTAATGCATTTAGCTCAGCGTGGGGCTGGGACTGCCGTGGAAGGCCGGGCAGGCGCAGTCAGGGCTGGTGATGCCCTCACCACCCTGACGTAAATGTACCTACTTACGCTTTGGGCAGGGACCAACACTGTTGCAATTTGTGACAATCCATAAACAAGATGCTTATCAAGCTGGAAGATAAGCATTCCTGCTTTTGCTGATACCTCTACACACATCCTAGTATTGTTATTTATATCCTATAACATCTTAATCATTTATCACTTTCCATCTGTGCTGCACACTCAGGACTTCATCTATTACGAACATCTACAGGTCTGTAAGCATCCTACCAGAGTATTTGTGCAACCTCTTTATAGTCTGTTTCTATTGCTTAGAGAAACAAACTGCAGTAAATGAAAAGTAATACTTTGTTGGAAAAGTAGAAGATGTATTTAGCTCTGGTCCTGTTACTTTCTCTCACCATTACTTTTCAAGTACAAGCCCGTTCTACCATCTCTTTGCACCAATTACCTCCTCAATTACAAAGGCTTATTTTTGTCCATGAAGGGCTGTGAGATGTAATATTTCATTGTTTTATTGTGTGACAAGGTGTTTTTTCCCTGAGACTGCGTTCAGTGATGCATGGTCATTTCTGCTGGCTCCCTTACCCAGTCAGAGAAGGTGGATGCCACCAATTCCAACTAAGTATGGACAGTCTTGTGGTTCATAGATGGGACACCACAAAGCAAAGTGCTTTAGAACAAAGCAAGTCAAAACCAAAACCCCTCGGAGAACTGAAAGCAGGAAGGAGAGCATGTTGAAGTACAGTTTATTTTCGTAACCTGTGTATGAAATTTGTAGTTGTAGTGCTGCATAGCAGATTATGCACCCACCCTGGTGAGAGTACAGCAGAAATGGATTCTTTTTTGTTGTTATTGTTTTATAGACAAAACACAATACATGCAGTTGGATTTGGTTTGATGGGAAAAGGCTAATGAAAATATCTACAGATATTGGAGAAAAAAAATAGAATTCAAATTCAATTTGCAATTGGAAAAAAAAGTACCAAAATAGAGTACTTAAATTGCTTGCACCACTTGTGCTGGTTATAAACCACAAAGTAGAGCTGCTAATTTACTTGGGCCATCAGACCACACCAGGCTGGGCTCCTGTCCCCTGTGGTACCATGTAGAAAAGCAACAAACACAGATATGGGGCCCCAAGCCAACTTCTCGTTGCTCATTTCTCATTGTGTTTCCAGTTTTTAGGACAAAGACACGCATAAACACGGTTTGATAAACGAAAGTGTATGTGTATATATTATTGGAAGCACAAGGACATTTATATCCAGAAATAATATTCTTTCTCATTAGTTAAGGTTGCTGCCTTAGCAAGTTAATGCCTCAGGCCAAAGTAAAAGGTCATCTCAGGGATGCTTCAGGCTCCCCTCCACTAGACCAAAGGCAAGAGACTTGCTCCAGGGATCCACATTGCACCAGGGGACAGGGGGCTGGAGGCTTCTGGGCTCTTAACGTATAGCCGAATTCATAGGGGACCAGATCTCATTGCATTAGTAGCACAAAACAGCCAGTGCTGCTGCCTAGGAGAGAACTGCTTCGCTGTAATCCCCTTGTGGTGTAGTGCCGTGTGGGCTTCTTTATCTCACTACATCATGCATCGCAGTTACAAATATCCCGGTGTTGTGTACTGTTTGGCACTAACAACATCGAGATAACGTGTAACTACCCTGAAGCACGGGGTAGTTTGCTGAAACAGCTTTGTCATGTCTGCTTGGCTGCTTCATGCGCTGCTCAGTACGTGATTCAGCGCTGCCTCTGCCCTAAGCTCAGAACGAGAACAAATGCTGGATGGCGTGGAATGCACCTCTTACCACCGTGTAAAGCTAGGTGCTTCTTCTGAGTCAACGTAACAGTCCAGGAGGGTTCAAAGATTAATTTTGGATAGACAATTAAATACAATGCTAATCTAAAGAGAATGGTTATTAATCTTCTTTCATGAAGTGACATCAATCCTTATGAACTAATATTAAGATCAAACCTTTTTAAACTTAAAGTAAACATAATCAGAGGCAGATTTTCATCTGTGTTAATTAAATACTTTGGTTTGTGGTCTGAGTGATGCAGATCTTTGTGTACTTCTCATTTTATAAATCAAGGAAATAACATCCTGATCACTGGTGAAGTTCATATTTTCTTTGACAGAACATACAAAGACTGCTTCTCACTTCTTTATACAGGAAGTAGCCAAAGAAAAGTTGTCCCAGAAGACCGCACATCATTGTTTCAATGTCCCTTTGAATTGCCTTTTTACCCACAGTGCAGACCACAGAGAAGAATTTTGCATAAAAGAGAGTTTTGATTGGTTTAATCTTTATATCAGTCAGCTATGAATTCAAATCTTCTCTTGCTAGAGTGTGAAAATGAAGATTTTTCACAGCCAAGAAAATATCCCTGAAGAAAATGCAGATAATGTCTGAAATATCTGCCATGAGCGTCCTTCAGCTCTTCTCTAAACCAGTGCCATGTATGATCTTATAAACATCTACATTTTGAGCCTAAATTTCCAAATGCCTTTAATGGTTTTATAATAAACATTTTACTTATTTGATTTCAGTCATATTAGAGGGGTTGCTTTAGCTCAGGAACTGCAAAAAATTATGCAATTTTTATGCAATTTTTATTATGTAAAAAGAAAAAAAAAAGGCTCATAAAAGCAACATTAAAGCCATAAAAGCACCTATATATATATATTTAAATAACTTCAAGAACTGGATTGCAAATCCAGTAACTCCAGACAATGTCCTAGATGCAACGACATGGTTATTTTCTTTTCCTGCTCTATATTAAGACAGTCTTTTTAACAGGCCTCTTCTCTTGGAAAAAGAGAGAGGCTTAACTCCCACCAGCAACTGATCCGCTACTACCCTCAGTCCTGAGGACAGGTGTATCACCTGCTTCCCACAAAACCAGCACGCAGCTCAGCTGAGCGGCAGATGGACAAGGGTGTGTAAGAATTGCGTATACACGTGAGCCGAGACAGATGGCCTGAGGAGTGTTATCCCGTGGGGTGTAGACAGACTCCTCCAGGAGATGCTGCATTGAGAGGCAGAAGGGCATGAGTGATGTATTGAACTTTGTTGGTCTGAAGAAACAGAACTGAAGCCCTGAAGACAAAGTGAAGAATAGAGGCTTGTAATCCCGCAGCTATGTGGTATTGTTTTGTGCGTGCTGGGGAGTCAGCCTACTGGCTTACACAACTGCTTCTGGCACACAAAAATACTCTGTTCTTTGTAGCTCTCTGAAAAATATTTAAATCTTCTACTCTTGCCTAAGCAGTATTATAGACATGGATGGCAGCAATTATACGATGAACACTTTAAAAGTCCCACTTTGATAGCTAAATTACTTTAAAACACCAAACACCAAGGAAGTTGGGTAGAGTTGAACATAATTTCCTACCAATGCACAGAATCCTGACTGTGAGTTTACCGATCTGGAATACGCTGCAGCCATATTACACCTCTGCTGCGGTCCACTTTTTCATTTCCATCATATGGTGATTTTACCTATAGAACTCAAAGTTTCTTCCTAACAGTTAACCAACAGATTAACACAGTGAGTGGTTTTCTACCTAATTTGCTGAGGCACACCGATGCTCAGTTAGCTTTTCAGCATAATGAAGAGTCCTTGTAGTGCAGGGAATACAGTACATCTGCCCCCAGTTTTATTCTTTTGCCGCAACCATTCACACTTACTGACACCAGAACCAATCTGGAGAAAAATATGATTTTGATTTCTTTTAGAAAACTTCTGCTTGTCTTTGCAATTAAAATATTGGTGGAAAGGACTCTAAAATATTGTATTTTGACTACCATGCTGTTTTTTCTTCTCCACGCTCCCTCAAAAAAGAAAACCTTTGCAAAGTTGTATATCTCCTGCTTTTATTTGCTTACTCTTTCTGGGATTTAAGAGTTGCTATTGAAAGCAATGGGGAATTTGTATCTATAAGCAAGAGAGGCTATGTTCTCAAGCGTGGTTAAAAAAAAAAAAACAACAAAAATGGTCTCCTTTTATGTCACATTCTCTTCTCTTTATACTGTTCCCTTCCATTTCCTTAAATTCAATTGCAATTATCTTCTTTCATGCATCCAAGTTCTTTAGAAAAGGAGGGAAATTACTAGGTACTAATCATTAGGATCCTTAGTTATTAGTTGCTGAACAGAAATGGGCATTCTTCCACCTGGTCTTGACCCTTATTTCAAAGTAGAGCTCGTTTATCCTGAGAACTAAGGAAGATATTTCCTACAGAATGGGAATGAGAGAAAAAGAGACGCTCAGGCAGAAATCATTATGCAGAATAGGCACCTTCTTGGTGCCATTGTATTCTCCCCTCTTCTGAAAGCAAAAAAAGTTCCTTTCTTGCTTACTAATTTTATGATGACATCCAGATGAGATGATAAGTGAAGTTCACTTTCACATGTGCTTTGTATTTAAAGTCTTTAAAAAACACAATCACTACAAAAACAGCACAAATCCAAACCCTGGAGAGGAAATCACTAAACAGAAGACATGCATAATATAGAAATACAAGAGTCAATTAAAACACGAGAACTAAGAGACTCACAGCCATTAGCCTCTGAACAAAGCTTGCTGAAGCACAGATTGTTGTCTGCTATTTCTATAATGATTCTTAAAGTGTATGTTGTTTGAACAGTTTCTAATAATGGGTGAGTGATTTGACTACCATCTGTGATGTGTTTTGGTTTTTTTGTTTGTTTTTCTCCTGCAGGAAAGGAATGCATGATGTTCTGGTTTAGACATTTTTGTCTGCTCTTGTTTGTGATGTCATATACTTGTATCAGAGAAGTCCAAGCGAAAGAAGTGTTCTTTGTGCTTTTAGTGGGTAGGGGGTTAAGTTTTGATGGTCATCATTTCTTGCGGAAACTAGGGTGAGGGCTGGGTAAGATAGATACTGCTAGAATATTACATCTATAATGGATTTTTCAGTCTGAAAGAGATTGGGAAAATTTCTCTGGATGGTTCATCAGCTACTGGATGCAGAAGAGGAGCCTGTGCCAAAAGTTTAGAGCTCCTTCAGAAATTCGGAATATTCACTTAACAAAGAGCTTTTGGGGGGCTGAAAATCCTGAATTGTAAAAATATAAGTTGTCAGGGTAGATCTATCATGTTCAAGCAGGCACTACAGATTTATAATGGTGTAGGACATCACAATGTTCAATGTTAGCTTTATGGCTAGTTGAAGACCCCAGGACATTAATAACACTGTTTTTTATTACTAACCTTAGGATTAGATTTGACAGCAGTTACGGATCTTTACAGGTAGCCCTTTAGGCTACACGCTTACAGCCTCTATCAGGCAAGCCAGTGGATACAGGCTAGTTCCTGGCCAAGTGGCACAGCCTGTATTGTATCTAAAGCCTTCTGGAAGGAGGTGCACCCAGCCTGCATTTAAGCAGGACTGACTTTCAGCGTGAAACCATTTGTGTCTCTCTTTGTTGTGAATGCCCCTGCATAGTCTTTATCAGGGCACAGGCCTGATGTATCTCGTCAGTATCATCTTCAGTATCTCGTCGCAACAGTTGGACAGTCATGCAATGCATTGCTACTGGTGCTAGTCTTCCTGGGGAAGCTTAACACCAGAGACCTGTCTTTGAAGCCATCCAAACCCAAAATAAAAAGGCAAGTGATCCACAACGGGCTGGGTGAAGCCCAGGGTGAGGTGAACTCCCAAAAGGCACCTCCAGAAACAAAAGGCTTCCAGTAAAAAAAAAACAAACAAAACAACAACAACAACAAAACGGTGGCTCTCAAGCCACCAGCTCTGCAGCACGTGCTGCAGCACACAGGCCATGTGCGAGGACAGGCTCAGACATGTTGTTCATGGGGCTGGATGCCGTTCTGCCAGCCTGAGATCACAGCACGGGTAACATGGTGAGCTGCCCCCACAGTCATCCAAGCCAGGCCTTAGGATTTTTGGACTAACAGGACCTTCTTCCTAATGGGAGCTAAATGAGCTCTTCTGCCAGCTCCACAACAATTTCTTCACTCAGGTGCTGGAGAACTTCCCAGCAGTAAAGCTGCGCGTGGAGCACCTGCACATATTGACCAGAGCACCCCAGGGGCACCGCCAGCCCTGCCTGTCCCTGCCCACCCCCAGGCCCAGGACCCCACGTCAGCCCAGGGCCGCCAGCCCCAGCCCCAGCGAGGCCGCAGCAGGGCCGGGCTCCAGCTCCCCACAGCCCTGCCCCACTGCGGGCCCACATCACGTCCCGTCCCCGTCCCCAGGGAGGTGCCCCTCGGTGCCCTGCTCCTAGTGGGGCAGGGGGACGGGATGGGCTGCCGGGCCCTGCCCTGATGGACCCATGGGCAGCCCCAACACCCCCAGGGTGCACAGACCCATTTTTAGCTGTTGCAAGGAACCTGCCCTGCCCAGCAAACAGATTCGTTCTCTCTTCATCTCCTCCGCTGCTGTTATTCTAGTTACCAGTGTGCTACAGGGAGTATGCAGTAGCTGTCGCTTTCATCTCTGTTCTGCAGTAATTTACAGTTGTAACATAGGACTGAGTGATGATTTTTAGTGAATTTTCATGCAGGAATGCCAAATGGTGACATACCAAGCCATATATTGGGAATTAAGACAGTCAAACTGTCACCACCCATCAGTGCCAGCACTCTGAAGGCTTCCTTCTATACTGCGTACACCACAGTCCTGGGCAGCTCCTCTGAGACCCCAGGAGCCTTACGTTTCCAAACTGGCTGAGCATAGTAGAAAATCAGTCACAAAAAATTTGTAAAGATTTCATCTGTAAAGACTAACAAATGGTCTGAATGGTTGCTACAAGAAAAAAAAAAATCACTTTTTTTTTTCAAAATGGCTTTCCTATTTATTTGCAGCTGTTACAATACAAGTCCCCAGGCATGGACCTGTGTATGTCATGTGAAGATAAATGCTTCCATAGCCTTTACTGAAGTGACACTTGCAGTTAGAAATTCATTGGACTGATTCTGCCTTTTTGCAGTGCTAGCTGCGGTGAAACCCACTCTTTAAATAACTGCTTTTGCATGATTTAATGGATTTTTTGTGCCTCTCCTGTTCCTCCTCAAGCGTCTTTCTGCTCATGGATTGCATCAGCATTTCCACCGTCACAGCTGCTTTGAGAAACCATTTTCTAATTCACTTTTTTCCACGTGCCGCCACAACCACGAGGCACCTCCGCTGCTCCATGACAGCTTCTAAACCTGAACTATTCTTTCAAGCAACGATGCAAACGCTTTCGGGGCGAGTGCTCGCGCTAAGGGTTACTGCAGCTAGGAGTCCTCTGCCGACGTCCCCCAGAGGGGTTTCTCCCATCACCCCGCCCGCGAGGCCCTGCCCTAAGGCAGCCGAACGCCGCACAAACCCAGCGCCGGGCTCTGAGCTACCGCGCGCCTTCCCGCCTCGATCCGCACGGGTGTAGCCCCGCCCCTCGCCCTCCTCGGGCTGCGGCCCGACGGACGGGGCCGCCGACGGACGCACGGGCAGGCCGTGCCCGCACGCCTGCGCGTAGCGCCAACGACGTCGCGGCCTCGTTCCTGCTCCTCCCCCAGCCCCGCCCCACTGTGGGCAAACAACTCTTTCCCCGCCCCCTCCCCCCTCGGTGAACGAGTGCGCTTGCGCCGCCCCGTCGCCCTCGCGCTGCTGGCTACGTTCGCGGGAGGGGCGGGAAGAACTGTCACCTTCCTCGGATCCCATTGGTCGCCGGCCAGGCCGGGGCGGGTGCGCGCGCATCGCTGTGCCCGCCTTCCCCCGCTCGGGAGGTCGTTCCTACTCCGCCGGCGGCTGAGGGTCGCGTGCCCG
>VXAL01006660.1:18350-38385 GCA_013399475.1 Chauna torquata | reverse complement strand
CTGCCAGCCCGCGCCTTCTCACGGCTGGCTCTCCTCAGGCCCACGGGCCGTGTGGTGACGGCGGGGCGGTGGGCGGGCAGACGCCGTCCGTTGGACCCCTCCGGTAGCGAGGTGTGAGGGAGCCGCGGGAGGTAACGTGCTGGCTTCGGTAGCCTTGCCAAGTTTCGAGCAACTTTCCGTGCTCGGGGCAGCGAGACCTGCCCGAGTCCTGGCAGCGGGGCGGGAGCGTCCCGGGGCAGCGCGGCCGCGGAATCCGGCTCCGTGCGGAGGTTGTGCGCGGCTGCAGAGCGCCGTGCCGAGCCGTACCGTGCCGTGCCTGCAGCCTCTCGGGGGCTGGGTCGTGTGCCCCCGCTTGCAGGGCGGCCGCGCTCCGCTGCCGGCACGGCGCTTGCGACAGATCTGCTCACACGGAGCAGTCCTGTCGCGTTCGTGCGCGGAGCTCGGCTCTGACGTTGGTGTGCGCGAGCAGACCTGGCGGTGCAGGAATCCCTCTTTCTGTGGCTGAAGTTGGATGGTATGATGTATATGCTAGCCGGTGGGGTTTGCTTTTTTTACTGTCAGCAACTCGCAGCGTGCGCGAGTACTGTTTTGAAAAACTGAGATGTTTTCTTTCCTTAATTCTGTTAACGTTTGAAATTCAAACACTGCAAGATTTGTGTATTCCTGAAGTAATTCACAGGGATATCCTCCACTTTAAATGAATGTTTCCTTTTACTTCTATAGAGATACCTAAGTTATGTGTTGTATTTTTTTTTTCCCTGAGTACTCCTTTAAAATTATCCAGAATTCTAAAAATTCTGCTCTGTTCCGATGTAAACCCTTTAACTTAGGATATGGGATATTGGAATTAGTAGCTTAGAATATTTGCCTCTCATTTGCCAACGTTTCATTAGCAGTTGTATCTGCATTTCATTAACAGTTGTATGCAGAGGCTGAATTGACATGGATGTCTAAATATTTTCCTGCCTTTGATGACAAAGAAAGTGCTGTAATATAAGGTAAGAAATCTGTTGCTCTGTTCAGGCACCTTAGAAGGATCCCTATAACTGTCAAGGATAGTCATCATTTAAAGATGACTACTTATTTGAATATTCAAGCGTGAACATGTAATCCTGAGTATGTAGTTACTAGTTTTCCAGACAAGTCTAATGTTCCATAATCTGCTTCTTTATGTGTATTGTTTAGCATGTGTGCCTTATTAGAAAAGAAAGCATAATAGAAAGTATTTTATCTATAAAATCTGTTCAGTGCCTGGGTTCTGTCAAGGCGCTGGAGGAGTGTCTTGACTTAGCTTTGCAGTTAGTGAAAATCAGTAAGACTATGCATTTAGTTCACGCTGAAATGCACAGTGGAATAACTAAGGGCTTCTATGCAAGCAATTTGTGTATCTAGGTCTCAGGATATACAGCTTCTAGGGAAAATAGTGTTCAATACTATTAGGAAGGTCATTAGGGACTTCTAAGGACAGAATTTGATAGCTTATGCCCTAAACTATATTTTATGTAAAGGCAGCTTCAGATTAGCCCGCTGCTAAGTTTACTTAAAGTTTCATTCCCATGTAGGCTTTGAAAGAAGAGGAGGAATGTTGTGTGTTGTGTGTGTCTTTTTCCCCACATCCGCCTCCAGATCTCCTGTACATCCTGCACTTTTGTTTGTGGTGTTTCTTTTGCTGTCTCCTTCCACCTCCGCCTTTGAGTGATTCCAGTGCTTCTACATTTATCTGTCCTACAAGATTCTGAGTAGTAGCTGTGAAATGTAGGATTCTTGTTGATCTCGCCCTGTAACTGTCTGGCAGAATAAGACATAGTACAAGGCAAATGCTTCGTGCCCAGCTTTGTGTAAGGTTTTTGCATAGGGACAGGAAATGCTCTGTAAAACTGGCTACGGAACAGTTCGATTTCTTAGCACAAATGCCTGTGTCCTAAACTTCTGCAAGTTTAGCAGAAACTGCACAGTGAAATTTCGGTGTAGGCATTTAATTCTGCAATACTTATCACTCACTAATATTTATTCATCTCACAGAGACTGAAAATACTGTTGAGGAAAAACAACAAAATGAGTAGTCGTCGAAAGCGTGCACCTCCATCAAAGATAGATGAGGAAAAGAAAAAACAGCTCTGCTGGAATATGCATGAAGATCGGAGAAATGAGGTGATAACATTAGATGATGAAATGACTAATGAGGATGATGTTCCAGGTCCAAGCACTTCCTCTGCATCCTTCATTGTTATAAATGATGATAGCACTGATGAGGATCTCATTCAAAAAGAAGATAGTGGTTCAAAATCTGTTAAGTTTTTGACAGTTAATGATGAAGAAGAAGACTCTTATTCCAGCTTGACTCCCATGTCAGTACAGCTAAATATTATAGTATTGCCGTACCGTGCAGATGGATCCTGGAAAGCTTTGTTGGGAGAATTTGCTCTTTGTCATCCTTCTGAGCCAATTTTAACCAAGGAATTCCATGAAAGGGGCTTTACTTTGATGAGAGGAGACTCTGATGATCACCTGCAGGTCTGTGTCCATAAAAGAAGTGAAGAAGAGTACAGTAATGAAACAAAAGAATACCTGGGTGCTTATGAACAAATTATTTTGGTGGAACCAACTTTAGGTGGTGAAATATTGGAAGGCTTGAGATGGTTGCAAAAGAAAAAGATAATTGGCCTTTATGAAAGACCTGCAGAGGCTCAAGCTTTAAAGGTATTGGTTCATTTATCTATTTTTGTTGTTTTACATTTTAAAAGTTCTTCTTTTTTTGTTGTAATTGCAGAATAAAAACTGCTGAACAACGAAGTCTGACAGCTATCATATATTTTTATAACATGAAATACATAGTTTCTGCATGCTTATGCAAATATTTTTGGTGCATTTGTTTCCTAAAATTACGTTTTACTGTTACTAATGCATTACTCGAAGGAATCAAGGTAGCTTTTAGTTGTGAAATACTGTATCTTCCTCACAGTTATTTTGCATTGTATCTGTCTGCATCTGTTAATTTTGAAAATTTGGTAGCTAAGGTTTTTGGTATAAAAGCACTGTTATTTTCATGGTCTTCTATCTATAATATTCTTGGCATTCTGATAATTAAATTGATTAACTCTATAAACATTTCACAGGTTGGAATTTACCTGCTGGAAGCTGGGCTTAGTAAACCAGAGTTTCTCAGTGATGGAGGTGGAAGACCCAAAAAAGCTAATCAGCTGATTCAAAAACTTATGGAAAAGTTCTATAGCTTTATAATTCCAGGTAATGCAATTCTGTTGAATGTTTATTAATACTTTTTTGTTATTAAAATGTCTCTCTTTAGTAGTTTTAAGTATAAGGGAAAATAGTAAGTTATTCCTGCCGTATAGAGCAGCTCTATTTTTAGGTAATGTTGTTTAGGTAATAATCTCTCTGTATTAGTATCTGACCATTAATCATATGTTAATTAACTTGTGGTCAAATTACAGATGGTAGCATTCCTTCTTTACAGATAAGGCACTGAGATGCATAAAAGCTTGAGACCTTACCATTTGGGGAGTGAGTGCAATTTTCACTAATTCGTGTGAATTGTTTGAACAGATCTGCAGTAATTTGTCCAAGTTACACAGGAGCTGTTTAAAAGAACCAGGAATTAAACTCAGAAAACTTTTATTTTTGTTTGGTTTATGTTGTAGAGCAGTTATAATGAAAGTTGCATTGATGGAGTTAACGCACAAATGAGAGAGATGTCCTCTCTATCCCTGTGTTTTGTTTTTTTTATATATATGTTTTCCTCAGTATACTCATTCCATTAATGTCCTTGTAGATCGTTCTGAGACTTTGTGGCAGGGATTCTATCTCAAGTTACAGCAAGCATAGGATAGGTGCATTAATGAATCTGCAAAAGATCAAAGTTATACTTCATAAACATGGTAATTTCATTGTCATTTTCCATGAAGTGAGGAATCTGAGTGAGAGGATCCCTTGGAACGGTTTTTGTAGTTCTTTG
This sequence comes from Chauna torquata, assembly GCA_013399475.1. Lineage (NCBI taxonomy): Eukaryota > Metazoa > Chordata > Aves > Anseriformes > Anhimidae > Chauna > Chauna torquata. The sequence goes on along the minus strand of VXAL01006660.1, from coordinate 34,412 downwards.
ATGTTTGTGCCAGGTATATCTCTTCTCTTTTAATGAGAGGCATGGTAAAGTTACTTTGATTTAATTGTTATGCCTCCCTTTATCAGTTTTTTCTCTTTTGCAGTATGATGTTATACTTTTAAATGTGCCTTAAAGGTTACTTTGTGATGAATATGCTGGGCTTGAATTGCTTCTTAATTTTAGTTTTCTGAGAAAAATGCTGCAAGGTGGCTTTCTCTCCAATACTAGCTAGGGTTAGTATCTTTGTTTGAACTGTGGAGTTGTACAGCTGTTTCTAGGTAAGTATTAAAAGCTGTTTTACTGGTACTGGTTACATTTCTTTTGAGACCTAAGTCACCGTCAAAACTTGTCCTCTAAGTCTTTTTGTTGCCTCATCTTACTTCAGCTTTCTAAAATACTGACTCTTGAATTTTTCATGAATATTTGTTCTACAGTGCTTAAGTTCTGTGTATGCCCATACACCCAAATTTTGTGCAAACATACGTGTACACACACAAGGCCTTCTTTCCTAAGTCTCCTAGATGGTACATACTTGAGGTGGGATTATGATTTCTGGGGTATGACTTGTCTGATTTGTTGCAGTGATGCAAATGGTGAGAATTTTGTGTTGTCACACTGCTACAATTTTTTTAGCCAGATGAATAATCAAAAAAAATTAAAAACAACAAGAAATTCTCTTCAATTAGTTTTCATGTTATTTTTAAATCAAGAAAGGCTTTATTTCATGAAAAATGAACAAATCCTTTACAACCCACTGTGATTTTCCCCTTTCTCTAAGATGGTCAACCCAGGTTAACACTTACAAATCTGAAATGTGAGTTATCTGTGACTTTATCAGCTGAAAATGTTTGTTTCCACTTTCAGTGGAAAGTATTTATAGAATGACCAGATCTTATTTATTCGATCCCTAAATTCTAAAGGAAGAACTTTACCAATTATGTACATCTCTGTGATGGCTGTAGCATGTTAATGTTAGCATTTAGGAAAGTGCTTGTTGTTTCCTGCTGCAGGTAGCTGAGTCAGGTGCAGTCATATGTTTAAATGAAGTTTTGCTTTGCTTGCTTTCATGTCTTAACTAAATGTGTTGTAGCAAAACTTACTGAAATGTTGACCGAAATTGATTGATAATGCATCTCTTGAATGACTGGGTGTATGCAGATGTGCTGGAGGAAGATGAGGAAGAATCTGACACGGAACTAGAGCGACAAAATATTGAAGAGCTTTATGACTTTGTAAGGCATACCCATCAGCAGGATATCCAATTACTGAGAGAGGATGTGCAGCATCCTGCCTTAATTCCTATTCTGAGGCCATACCAAAGTGAGGCTGTGAATTGGATGCTTCACCGAGAGAACTTCACAGGCACTCCAAGCAGTGGCAAGTATATGGGTCTGGAAAACTTGCATAATTGAGGAAAAAGGCATTGTATTGTCAGCATAATGCTTTCTTGCTGATGGATTAGAAGCTTGAATTATTTCATTACTATTTTTATAAAAGCTGTTGTCTGGGTAGCACACTAAATGAGAAAATAAGCATGCTTTGCTGAACAGCAGGCGATGTAGCTTGTTGGTCATGAACAAGGCCAACAAGCTATAGACGTTGGTAGATGTCTGCTTCTTGTATTTGTGTCACAGTAAGGCTAAGCAATTCTAAGTAGTGTGCTGTTTATAGGGAAACCTTGTAATAGTAACGTGACCTCTTTCTCCCTAGAAAACGCACTGCACTTCTTATGGCGAGAGGTCATCACTCTGGATGGAGTAAAAATCTACTATAATCCATTTACTGGCTGGTATGTTTCTGTGGTCATCTTTCGGAGAACACCTTAAAGCTGTACTTTGTGAAAACCTTCTTGGCAGCTTTTACTTGGAGAATATAACATAATCCAGAATCATAGTTCTTTAGTTAACAACTAAAGAATTAGAACAATGATATCTTTGATTTTTTTTTTAAAAAAAAAAGACAAATTGGAGTATATAATGTACGGGTAAATAAGTAAATCAGGAGTTGAGGACATAAAAGCTGCTTTTATTAAATTCAATGCAAATTTGTGATTATAAGATTAACATTCTTTTTAAATTAGAGCACCAGAGTCTTCAACCTTCTTTTCCAATGTTTTTAAAATCTAAAGGAAGGAGACAATGCTTTTTATTAATGCTGGATATTGCATTTGTTACCTCTGTTTCACTTTTCTCATGAATTTGTTTAGAATAGAATCTTTTGTTAGTTTGCTTTTTTCTTGATGTAGTAGATATATTTATATACATATTTGATAAAGATCTGAAGATTATATATTTCAATTTTTTTGGAGGCTAATGTTATAATATGCTAAGGTTAGCAAGACAAGGCCTGTTTGGAGGGAAAAAAGCAAAAACTTCTGTCATACACATTCATCTCAGCCAGGTTTGAATACCCAAAATGCTTGCTTTTTGTCAAGCTCAGCTTATCTAATAAAAGATACTACCCCTTCTTAGAAACTTCACTTTGCTTAAGCTATGCTATGTGTATGTCCCTCAATGCATGCTTCTGTCATACCATTCTGTAGTCACTGATTTTCATTTGGGTATGTACTTGAATTTTAGTATTATTCGTGAATATCCTTTTGCTGGACCTCAGTGGCCTGGAGGTATTTTGGCAGATGAGATGGGTCTTGGAAAAACAGTAGAAGTGTTGGCTCTTATTCTGACTCACACCCGACAAGACATTAAACAAGATGATCTGACATTACCTGAGGTGAGAAAACTAGGGTAAGATTTAGTATGAAGAAATTACTTTTCAGAGTAATGAAATGCATTTTTTTCCTTGAATTTATTGCTTTCTGTCTTATATAAATCCAGAATTAAAGCTGGATTAAAGTACAGTGAAAGTTTTAGTTTTGTACTATGTGATACTTGGTGACATAGTAGAGTGGTTTGCATGAGTAGCAGTTGATACTGTTCCCCATTGTTGAAGGGGACTAGCAGGCAACTGCACTGTTAATAGGCTGTTAGTAGTTTACACACACTTCAGGAGCGTATAAATATGTAACTGTCTGCTATGTTGGAAACCATTCTCCCCTTCACCTCATTTTCTTAATGAGTATCAAACATTCATTAGACATACCTTATGCCCTAAAATAGGGAAGATTTAAACTATGAATTAAGATTTCTGCTTACTCTCAATTTTATATAATAAATGGCTTTATTTAGCAGTGGTTTTCCATCTTTTCACTTTCATCATCATGCATCCTGGGAAATTCATATTTCACTAAAATCAAAGACTTAGATGTTTCTCTGAAGGGGGGAGCCTTTATCCTCCAGTAGACTCATCCACCATTTTGAATTCATGGCAGCCTGTTTTGTTGTACATCTGTTCATAATCTGCTGCTTGCTTGTAATTGTATGAGTTAAAAAGACCTGATCCTCAGAGAGTAAGATTCTTCTTAAATGCATCAGAAGGTCAGCATTGAGGGCTGTGAAGAGAGCAGTGTTAGCACTAGAAGATCTGGATATCCACCAGCAACAATAGCTAGAGACCACAGCTTTTGGAGAGCTAGACTTACGAAACTGTGTCATGATGGGAATAGCTGGGACAGACATCTTAGCTAATATTTTGGGATGTATATGAACAGAATTGTATGACATTGCCAGTGGTTAAAGGGCACTATTCCACTCACCCAGAAGGCCTCTTGTAATGTCTTCAAATATTCTTGTGTTCAAATATAATATGTCTTTGTATGATGCACTGGGGAAAAAAAAAAGTGCTTTTTATTCAAACTCAGACTTTTTGGATGACTCTTGGCTTGTGTAAGCTAATGTCACAGTTACTCCAGATATTTCAACTCATTGTAGGGCTCAAACTGTGTCTGGAGTTTCATTGCAGAGTTCTTAAATAGCAACTCTGCAAAGCAACCAGTTGGACAGGACAGAATGAAGTGTCAGTGAATATGTCTATATAATAACTAACCATAGAAATATTGGCACTGGATTTGTTCCAGCTTTGTGATTCTTTCTCATATCCAGGTTCTTGTGTATACATCTCCTTAAATTAAATCACTACTTCTGAATCACTAATAACAGAGTAAATGTTTTCTGGGGGGCAGTAGCTAAAGAGAGAAACTTACTTGTTATTCAACTTAATCCAGGCTTTTCAACCTATAGCTAGAAAGACAAAATGAGAACTAATATATATAAAATATGTATTTTCTTTTCGTCCTGCCCTTCCCCATCAGTAATCTATATCACTTACAGCTATAGATTCCTGCAGCTTAATTCTGGAGTAGCAGAGAACCCAAGAGGCTTGCTGGGCTGCTGTTCCATTTCAGTTATCAGTGTAGGGTACTGAACACTATTTGCCAAGAAACTGAACCAAATGGGGTATCATTCTGCATACTTAAAATAAGCTGAGCAAATTAGTGAGATCAGTGCATCATAAGAGCGCACACTTCTATTAGCGACCTAAGCTTTTTTTCAAATGTGAAAAGATAAATTAAGTTCAGAAGTGCTGTGAAGAGATGTGAACTGGTAACACTGTTTAATGTTGCCTGCAATAGGGTAAGCTCGTGAACTTCTTTGTTCCACCTCAACCTTTAGAAGGAAATAAAAAGAAAAAAACAAGGGAAATGGAGCTTAAATTGAAGGAAAAAATACATTATCCCAGTAAGTATTTCTGAATTTTTTTAATACATCTTGCTTTTGACTTAAGTCTTGTATTGGCCATTGACTGTGAGTTCAAGGCCACTCTTTGCTTCTGCAGAATGAAGTGGTTCTTCATTCTACTGCTTCGCTGAGTACTGTGGTATAGCATTGCATACTATAAGCAGGTGATCTACATTTAAAAGTAAAGTTACCAACTCAGATGTCTGTGCTACAGAGCTACGTGTACCTGGAGGTCATTTTGTCAGAGTTTCTTCAACAAACTGAAATATACTTCAGTAAGAAAATTAGGAGGAACTTATTGTTGCTCAGTATTGTCTTGAATGTTGTCAAAACTACTGCCTGTATACTCTTTGTATATTTTTTTAGATAAGTACAGACAGTGTTTAGAGTTCCTTTAATATGCATTGTCCAAGGTAACTTTAATTTTATCTGAGTTGTAGTTTTTTTGCTTTGATTGTACGTACAGGCTTACGAGTGATGGTATTAGCAGCTGTAAAGGAAATGAATGTGAAGAAAGGAGCATCCATTATTGCAATATTTAAGTATATCAGCGCTGTATATAGGTATGACATACAGAGAAATAGACGGCTTCTCAAAAGAACTCTAGAAAAACTAATTGCAGAACAAGTAGTAGAACAAGTCAAAGGACATGGTCTGGCTGGGTCTTTCAAGCTGGGGAAGAATTACAAGGAGCAGAAGAGACGAGAAAGAACCAAAGAACAGGTAAAACTTGCTTCAGTAGCTACTTCAGAGAATATTGCAAGGGCAGATCTTCTTTCTACCCATTGCATACTGCTATCAGCTATGTTGTCTGTATGAGCTAGTTCTGCAATACTAGCTTATTTATAAAAATGGAAAAACCCTGCACCATTTGCTTTGAAATTCACAAAGAAGCAGAAATTATAAGTAAGTTAAATTTGGGGCTAAAACATTAACTACATTTGTCATAAGTCTTCTAAAATACTACTGTAGGGGTTGGCAGATGTATTGTTCTTACCACGAAGTTGTGTGGTAAATACTGGTAAACATTAACTGAATCATCAAACCAGAAGTTTATATAAAATGTTAGTATCTGTCTTTATGTTAAAAAAAATGTCTTCCTTTTGAATAAAAAGGTGAGGAGAAACTCTGACAATCTTGATTAATTTACTTTGTAGATAGCAAGGACTTCAGAAAGGATTCAGAAGAAGTTGACTGATGCTAATACTCAAACCAAAGAATCAAAAAACAGTGATGTCACTTCTGAAAATGTCCTTAAAATCCCTTTACGGGTAGATATCACCACAGAAGAACATGATTATTGTGCAACTAGCAAAAATAACGTGAAATCTGAAGCAGATCATGAGAACTCTGTAGAAGAGAATGGTGTTCAGCAGGAAGCTGTGGTCCCGAAGTCTCTTGGCTTGCATGGCAACCTCCTCATTTCCAGTGATGTTAACAGTCATCCTGATTTTGATATTTCTAAAAGTACAGCTGATGTCCAACAGGAAATCCCAAAGGACCAGTCCTCACATTCCCAAGAACATGCCAGCAGTAGTGTACAACATGCCAGTTCTGTATTTCCATTTAATACCTCTGAGTATCGTTTTGAATGCATCTGTGGTGAGCTCGGTTTGGTTGACTATAAAGCTCGCGTGCAGTGCCTGAAATGTTACTTATGGCAGCATGCAGAATGTGTAAACTACAAAGAGGAAAACTTGAAGATCAAGCCCTTTTACTGTCCCCATTGCCTCGTGGCAATGAAACCAGTTTCCACAGGAGCAACTCTGATAATTTCTCCAAGTTCTATTTGTCATCAGTGGGTAGATGAGATCAACAGGCATGTGAGATCATCATCTCTTCGAGTTCTGGTAAGATTATATAGGTTCATATTCTGGAGAGTTATTTTATCAAGCCTTGGGCTTCCTGTCTGACTCACTGTATCACTTAATATTCAGAGGTTTCTTTGTCTTGTCTATTGGAATTCTGTATTTCTTGATATTAGACTAGCAACTCTGTTTGGGCAACACATGGTGCAATTGTTTCCCACAAAGACTGTTTGCATTTAATTCTTCATTTTTTCCTTATTAGTTGATCACTGGGAGACAATACAGTGGGCTAGATAACTTTATCACACAGAACCAAATCTCGAGTAGCAGCAACAAAGTGTGATTTCTAAGAGTGACGGCTGTATGCATCTTTTTTCCAAAAGATTACTGAGGGACTCAGGCCTAACTATAGGTGTTTCAGCAGTGTCAAGTCTCACTGTATACTTGCATGCAAGCAGCTCCCTGACATTTGCTTTGCATTTCATTCTAGATAAAAGCAAATGTTTCAGTAGGTGAAGTGTACTTTTGAATTCTGGTTCTCAGGTTTACAGAAGTCTTGGGCCTTGAAATTTACTGAAGATAACACCATTACATCTTGGGCATTTCTCTAGAATGTCTGCCATATGTATTAGGATGTTGCTTATCTGGAGACCTTGTATCATCCTCTTACTTCATTTCTGACAGCTCTGTCATTAAAATAAAGTTAATTACACATACAGTAAATATGGCTATATGGGATTTTTTTTAATATAATTATCACAGTATTCAAGGGTAGGCATTGCCTTTTATTAAACTGAATTTCAGTTCTGTTATTTATCTGAACTAGATGATCTTTAAGGTCCCTTCCAACCCAAACCATTCTATGATTGTATGGTTAATGATGTAGTCAACTCTTGTCCTTCATAGTTTTAGCGATCAAGAGCCTTTGTAATGGTAAAGTGCTTTGAGAACCTTAGATCGCTTATATTTTGAAGAAGATGGCAGTAATAGTAAGCTGATAAAGAACCTTTGTAACCAGGAATATATCTAATATCTTTAGCTATTCTGTGTAGAAGTCCAATGTACAACTGAATTCTAGGCGTCCAGTAAGCCATTTGTGTGAGTAGTCTGTCTGGCTTAGACAACTAGCTTTAGGGGAGCAGCTAACAAATGAGTAGCTTGCACAGTTTTCATAGGACCTAGTCCAAGTTTTATACCAGCTTTGATAAAAACTGTCAGAAGTAGATTCACATGGTTAACAGTAAAACAGCTTAAATCCTGAATGTCAGTACTTTAAAACTGTGACACCTTCCATTCTAAGACACTGTTTACGTTTTCTTTTAACTGCCAGCTGTAAGCCATCCAGAATGGCTTTCAGTGCTATTTCAAATGAAAATTCTTTTTTTCCTGTGAAGTTAAAATGAAAATAGTGTAGACGTTTCAAAGAACCACTTTCCCATGTTGACACTGTATGTGAAAGGTGTTATTTATTCTTTCAATTGCTTATAACCTGTGGGAAATTCTAGTAATTTTGTGTAATAGAAGAAATTAGAATTTATCAGTAGGTCTTGCTTTGTAGCAGGTTGTCTTTTCCTGCTGCTGTGGAAACGACCAAAACTTGGCCAAGTTACAAACCTCCAGAAAATCTGTTCACAAATGCTTGGAAGAGATCATTAGACTTTGATAGCTATTTTTTCTTCTTAACAGTTGCTTCAGCGAGTGTGCTCTGTTTTGGTGTTTTGTTTTTTTTTGAATCTTCTTCTTTCTCGCTCTCCTTCTCTTTTGCTCCCTTGTTGATGTATGTTAACCTGGTTGTACTTGCTCAGTTTTCTCATTCTGGGGCTGAACAGGAATGTTCTGCAAGTATTTCTTGCAGTTGACATAAACTTTGCCATATGCAGAAATGTAGAGCAAGGAGATTACTGGAGTAAAAAGTACAGCAACAATGAAAGTAACAATTGAAATTAACAGTGAAAATTAAGCAGATGAAGGGCTAAATAGGGGGGAAAATCTATTAAGGCTTTATAGGTTAGTCTCAATTTTGGTATTTTTAATTATCAGTTGCTTGAATTAAGAGAACGTTAAAGTTTGTTACACTTTGATGGACTGGAAAGATGGTGTAGTTTTCTTAAATGAAGAAAACAAACATTTGTAGACAACTTTAGGTTAAGAATGGACTGTCTTGATTAGAATGTTTGTGTAATAAATCCCAAAGTCACAGAATGAGAGAGGTATAGAAAGATATTAGCTGTTTGAAGATGAGACTGGAATTTAGATTATTTCTAAAAAGATGGGGATATTCCTGTATCTGTGAGAAGAAAATCTTATGTATTTTAATGCTGGGATTAATATACAGATCTAGGTGAATTGTAGAAAGTAGCCAATGATTTAAAAAAAAAAAAAAAAATTGAAGTAAGCAATGGATGCATGTAATTTTGAAGTATGTTCCCGAGATAAACTGGGAGCAAGAAAAATAAGTTTTTATGAGAAGGAAAAAAGAAAAAAGCTGATTGCTATATAGCTCTGATAGTTCCTAGCTAAAAATCCTGAAGATGACAAAACACTGTTTTTCTAAATATATTTTATTGATGAAATTGTGTGCTGTACCACACATTATTTGAAATTTTGACATGTTTTGGTATTCTAAGTATATTGGGACTCAATATTAGGTGTGTTTTCTTTAGGTATAGAATGCTATCATGGGGAAGCATATAGTAAAATGTTTGGTTTAGCTTGTGAAAGTTTTATTTAAACTGCTGTATATTTCCAAAAGGATTATACTTAAAGTGATAAGGGAGATAAAATCAGAACAAATGTCACTCTGAAAGATTTATAATAATATTCTGTTGGCGCACAGGGATTGTTTCTCACTAGGGTATTCTTTCTATTTCATGAGTCTCTGTAAAGATCCTTTTTGTAGATAAAACATTACCCAGAGTATCACTTTCTGGTTTTAACTGTTTTATTTCGCTGTATACTACTGTCTTTGCCTAATCTTCCATGAAATTCTTGGGGGAGTGGATGAGGGGAATGAGAGGAGAAAGGTAACATACATCTACAGTAAGTGAGAGAAGAAGAGAGAGCCTGTAACACTGACTGACATAATGCTGCTCCTTACAACATAACAGAATATTTAATCTTGCATACAACTGTTGTAGCAAATTCTAAAATTATTTTTTCTTCACAGGAGCAGCAAGATCAATATTTGAAGTTTTGTGCAGATGTAAATAATTATACATAAAAAAAAATTGCATCAACGTATTGCATTTATCTGTGTAACTTATGGTTTTTTCTACCATATTACTGTAGGAGTACAGGTTTTATGAATGGTTTCGTATTTTATGAGGAACACTTCTAAAAGTATTCATGTATTAAGCTATACTGGTATATTTGCGTTTTTATTAAAGTGTCTCTTACCTTAATTCTTTGCTATTGTGCTATTGAATACAAATCTATGTAGGTGTATCAAGGTGTGAAGAAGCATGGCTTTTTGCAGCCACACATGTTGGCAGAGCAGGAGGTGGTTATCACCACATACGATGTTCTCCGCACTGAACTGAACTATGTAGATATACCCCACAGCAACAGCGAAGATGGGCGCCGTTTCAGGAACCAGAAGCGGTACATGGCCATCCCAAGCCCCTTAGTAGCAGTGGAGTGGTGGAGGATCTGCCTTGATGAAGCACAAATGGTTGAATGTACTACTGCAAAGGTATGAAATTCCCAGTCATGCATTTATTTAACTTAAAAAGGTTTTGATGAGCTCCTTGTAAATAATTAAATAAGCCTCCCCACGCTCCTAATGTTTAGTGCACTTAGGTCATTTGTGCTTACAGCTTATTCTTTAGAAGTGAGTTTTCTGTTGGAGATATTTACTATTAAACGTTACTCCTGTTGGAATTTTAACAGACTGAAAGACATCCAGCTCAAAAAAATACTTAACATAATCTATCTTGACAGTTTAAAGAACTAGGTCATCATCTTGTGTATAGTGTTTGATAGTTCCAAACAAGACACTAGCCTGTTCAGAGGCATAGATGTGTCCCTTGGATCTTGAAGCTAAAATAGCCTGCGGTGTCTCTGGAAACTCTAGGTGTGCAAAGGGAGATAATTTTAATTAGTGTTCTTCCACTCTTTTTGCCCAAGATAGGAATGTAAAAATGCTACTTACATAATGGATCATAGGCCTTAGTATTCCTTTTATGTACATTTCTTTTGCTAGCTATTTGCCTTTTGTGAACATTTTGCACTTGATTACTTGGAAGTGTATCTGGCTTTTTTTGGCTTTCAGTTACCTTCAAAAAAGCTCATAACTTTGTACACATTTTTATAATATATTGTACCAATGCTGCTTAGATGTCTGTTTGTCTTTTAGACTGAAAAGGCGTTCAGACCTTTTTAAAAAATAAGGTCCCATGTCTTCAGACTGTGTTCCACTGTTTTTCCTTTCCTACCATTGGTACTATCTTGTTTTGCTAGGCTGCTGAAATGGCACTCCGTTTAAGTGGAATCAATCGCTGGTGTGTCAGTGGCACTCCTGTGCAGCGAGGATTAGAAGGTGAGATTTTATGCAGCAGTGTCAGCTGTGGGTTTTCCTTGTGCTGATAATTAGGTAGTGAAACAGTTAAAATATCTGCTAGTTTTGCTCTGAATTCATGAGATATTCTGACTTTGCAAGCCATAAATCTTAAGTGTGTAATAAAGCCATTGACAACTGCTTGCTATATAAAAATAGCAGAGCTGAAATCTTCACATCTCCCTGAGTTAGGAAAATACTTCTGGGAGTGGAGAGGCTGCTTGTCAAATCGCTGACTCAAGTCATTGAGGCAATGAGTTTGAAAGTGGATGAGTCAGTGTAAGCACTTGTATACATTTATGAACTATTTTTCAGATACCTAATTATCATAAAAGTCAATATTGTAGATTAATCCATTATGGAAATGTGAATGAAACCTATAAATATGTAAAGAAGCTGTGAGCATGTGTAATTAATAAAGCAAACACTAGAGAAGGAAGTGATTGATTTGATAGTCATGATTAATTTGGTCAAGTCCTTGTGTGATAGTGTTTTGATTTAATAGATATCTGAAATGTCACATTATCTGTAATAACATGCTGCTCAGGCTATACAGAGGAGCCTCCATCACACAGGGGATGAAAACCACTGACCAATTTCAATCTGTACGACCACTGCTGTAGTGAAGTGGGGTAGGACCTTTGGGGAATCACTTGCTTCCTGCACAGAAACTATTCCCAGGAGTTTGCTTTGCCTGGTTGGTGATGTATTTGGTGAATGTCTTATGGCTCTCAGCTGAATAGTGAAATTATCATAAAGCTAACAGAGTAAAGAATGTAGCCACCACAAGGTCTTTAAGAACTTGAGGGTACCATCATGTATTTCTATTTCTGCGTTGTCAACGTGAAGCATTTAAACTTGTGCTTCTGTAGTTTTCCAGTAAGTTCTGAGTACAAGCTTAAAGTTAGTATGTCCTTAAATTTTGTCCCCCAAGATGATGGGCTCCCAAATTGAGCAGAGTTAGCAAGCTGTGTTCTCTCAAGGTAAGAAAACAATAATAGTGTTTTTTCTTAATTTCTGCCGTAGTAGAAAAGTGAAAGTCTTCTGAATTGCAGCCACTTTTAGGATGGTGGGCAACAGACAGTTGGTGCACAGCAGGCTGTAAAGTAATGATACTGAGCAATATTGTTTTAGAAAAACCTGGCAAACCCAGCTAACCATATGCAATCATGTAATTTCTGCCTCTCACCTTTGCTCTGAGTAGGCTTAAATTCATCAGTCTGTTCAGCTAAACTTGAAATTAGGGAAGTGTCTCTCAAAGAGCTATATTCCAGCAAGTTCTATAAAAATCAACAGGTAACTAAAGGAGAGACTTCCCCCTCCCTCCACCTAATCCCCAGCCTCCAGTTAGCTATTTTGTGAAGGAATGACCGGAAAACAAGTAGAAAAGGTAATGGCTAAAAGGTAATTCTTTATATATGATAACCTTTCTGTGAAAGTTTTTGGTTTTGTTTTTTTTTTTAGAGGCGTGTTCTGAATTACTAGAACGAAAATGTTCTAAAACACTTTTTCTTGGCAGATCTGTACGGATTAGTCCTTTTTCTTGGAGTTGATCCTTATTGGGTCAAACATTGGTGGGACCAGCTTTTATATCGACCTTACTGCAGGAAAAATCCCCGGCCTCTCTACAGTCTAATTGCCAAGATAATGTGGAGATCAGCAAAGAAGGATGTGATTGACCAAGTAAGAGAGTTCTTGGTTTTAAAATTCTGAAGAAGATTTATCAATAGCTTTATTTGCAAATTACTTTTCTTTTAATTGCAGATTCAGATCCCCCCTCAGACAGAAAACATACACTGGCTTCACTTTTCTCCTGTGGAGAGACACTTCTATCATCGCCAGCACGAGGTGTGCTGCCAGGATGCATTGGCAAAACTCAGGAAGATTTCAGATTGGACTCTTAAGCTTAGTAGCCTAGATAGAAGGACAGTGACATCTATTCTGTACCCTTTGCTGCGGCTGAGGCAGGCCTGCTGTCATCCACAAGCTGTTCGGGGAGAGTTCTTGCCGTTACAGAAAAGGTGAATTTTTATCACTTCCTAAATGGTTTGTTTTATCCAAAGCAAAACTTTAGTTGTCTCTAATGGTGCAGTATCTTGTACAGTTTTTAGACAAGTCTAATTTTAAGTTTCTTTAGTTAATGGTGCAACTATGCCATGCACCAAGCCACATCAGAAGGTGAATAGGATGCAGTAGGGGGGTAGTGAGTTTAATTCTTGTGCTGAAGAACATAGTACTGAGTGGCAGTTGATTGTTTGGTAACATTTTGACCTTATGATGCTGTTGCATCCTAGGGTGTTACAGGTAACAGATACAGTGTGAAACAAAACATTCTTTCTCAGTTTCAAACAAGCCCACCAACTTTCTCTGTGTCTTACAGAACTGACTTCCATAAATTAGAGCAATGAACAAAATGGATAAACAGAATGGAATAAATCTTTTAATCAAATAAAATGTTTTTAATGTGAGGTTGCACAGCTAGTAAATATAGATCAAAACGTGAAAGCTGTTCAAATCTTTTTTTTTTGTCTCGCATGTTTTCAAGATCACCCTTCCCACAGATGCCCTGCAAATACCAGTTTGGTCTCAGCCTTTGTTAGACCCAAAGTGTGTTGGTAGTACTCTTTTTGTGAAACATAGCTGCTTCTTTTGAAGGCAATTAGAAGGGGGTTGTGAGAACCAGATATTTCTGTTCCAGAATCTCAGAGCACTGCTTATGTTGTTTCATTTTTAAGATACAAGCTGGGAAGAACAAAAAACTTAACACTAGCAGTGTTGTTTCTGCTGTTTCCTGTTTTTGTTAATCCATTTTATTCGGTTTCTTTCCATCTTTTTATGAAGTTTTGTGTCCTACTCCTTGCTGTTTCTGAGACACAGCACCTTTATTGTGCCTAAGCAGCTGTAACTGACTTCACAGCTATTTCAACAGGGACCAATAGTAGGCACTATGCTGTACCAGTTTCTGTCTCACATTCTACCAGCATGGCAGCAAGAACTCAAACATGAGAGAAATCTGTGTTCCCACAAGCCACTACAACATTGTTGGCATTGAAATGAGCCAGTGGAGTACGAATGAAACATGTAAAGCTGAGCTGACTATGCCAGGGACAGCTTAGTGTACTGCATTGATTTTGGTGGAATGCTTGTGGAGACACAGCTGCATAGTAACTGTGGTAAAAACTAGCAATGAAAATTAAATCCTTCTTAAGATGATACATTTATGTATATTTTTTGTGAACTAAGCCTGTTTTCTTAACTGCTGATGGTTTTGAGAATGAAGGGCAAACGGTAGTGGTAGAAATATCAGAGTATGAGCAGCAGGTGCATTGTGTATTTGTTAGTACATATGCAGAATTCAGCTAATTATAAATAGTGATTATATTAATTTAAAGCCTGCTCTAGTATAACATTGTAGTATGAACTCTAGGAACAGTTTCTGTAAATAGAACAGTATTGCAAGGAAGGTAAATTAAAGTCCTAGTCAAGGATACCCTTCCAGCATTCCTTGGGCGGAGACTGCATGAGAGTGGTGTCACCCTTTCTGTATTCCATAGCACTAAACACCAAATAGTAAATGTTCCTCCTGAAGGTGAATGAGGCTGAGGAGCAGAGTTCCAGGGAGGGGGTTGTATCTGGTCTCACAGCAGCAATTGGTCACAGAAGCAGCCTCAGGTTGGATGTAGACTGTTGTTGCAGTTGACATTCCTGTCTCTTTGCATCAGTTTTCTTCCTGCTTTCTTCTTTGTCCCTTGGCCTTACTCCAGGATATCCTTCATGCTTCCTTTTTGCTTCTCCATCTTCTCTCTCCCTTTCCTTTATTTTTCTGTTCAGCTAACTCACTTCTAACTAAATTCCTCTCAAGAATTACAAATATTACAAACAAATGTAGAAGGGGAAGTCTAAAATGGTGCTTGCTAATCTTCACTGTTCTCATTCCATACATCTTCTGCTTTACCTCAATATTTGATCTGTTTTGCATGTTTAGATTAGTGATGGAGTGCAGAAATATAGTCTCCCATGGCTGTTTTCATTTCTCGTTTCATTCTCTCAGGTTGTAGCAAAATGAGGATCATTTTTGGTTGTTTCCAGTTCTCCACTGTAACAGAAGGAGCAACATATTTTGCCCTGTGAAGGATTACTTCACCTGGTTGTAATTTTCCTCTTGTCTTATTTCACCCAATTTTTGGGAGATGTCAATCTCTTGACATACTCAAGTTAGGGTAAAGTTCTGTCTGGAAGAACAGCTGACAGCTAGTTTTTGTTGGTTTCTTGGTTTTTAGTCTCTAATAAACATTTGCACAGTATGTTGCGTGCATCTAACACAGCATTTCATGCTGCACAGCATGATGGTTTTACTCCTGTAGTATTATGGTTTTGTTTCAATTTTGAGCCACTTGGTCTATTTCAGCACCATGACCATGGAAGAACTGCTAACATCTCTGCAGAAGAAATGTAGAACAGAGTGTGAGGAAGCTCACCGACAGTTGGTGTGTGCTCTTAATGGCTTAGCTGGTATCCATATCATTAAAGGTAAGACTGGATGGCTGTGGCATATTTACTCCTTTTCGTAGGCTAACTATGGTTTAGATGGCTTTTTTGAAATCAGGGACAAGACTTAGTGAAATCCTGCGAAAATAGAGAGGCTTGTAAAAGTCTTTGTAACAAAACCACCGCTCCTTCTAAGTGAGGCAGAAAAGATGTGGTTTGGTGCATCTTTGAGATGTCTCAGTATTTCTGGCTTTCCTGTTTTGTATTCTTTCTCCATTCTTTCGTCTATATGTACTGGGAGGATAAAAGAAATCACACTTGTACAATTGTACTTAAACTGCTTTTGTTTTATCAGTATATTGCTTTCTGGCCTTCCTTTGTGTCCCCTGCCATGCAAAATTCCATGACTATGGAGTCTCTTTGCTGCCTTTTAGGGTCTGTGCTTTGCTTTTGCCTAGCAGTTAAATTTGTGATGCCTGCTGTACAGCTCAGTCAGTGTGGAGTTCATCTGAATTAGGAGAAAAAAAGCTTTGAATGGAAAAGGCACGGAAGTTTTCAAAAAAAAAAAAAAAAAAAA
>VXAL01006660.1:4786-14859 GCA_013399475.1 Chauna torquata | reverse complement strand
GGGGGGGGGGGGAACCTCGTTTTAAATGAATACTAATTTCTTGCCATAAGACTTCATTGCTGATTAAGCTTTTCCTGTCCTGTTGGAATGTATTTTTTTGTATTTTTTTTCATGACTACCATTGAATTTGTTTAGAGACTTCATTCCACACACAATTTGATGGAATTGTTGGCAAAGCACGCAGGAATTCCTCCAACTTTGCGTGATAGTCGACTTGCAGAAGAGGTAAATCTTGTTCATTTTTATGTAAATACATTTTAAAAAGCATCTTTTTATTTTTTGTTCTTTAATATTTTCTCTAACCAAAGCTTTCAAGTTAACTCTGTGCATTTCCTTTCAAGTTAGTAAAATCGAATGTTATTTAATGTGTGAGATGTGAGCAAAAATGTCCAGTAAAATTCTGATGTTCTGAATATTTGGTGTATGTTGTGAGAGTGTTTTATGCAAGTTCTAATTTTTTCTCCAAAATTTAATTCTCCTGCACTCCCACAATGTTCTTGTTTAAATAACTGGCATAGAAGTTACTGATTAGGAGTGCCTCCTGAATTGTTTTGAGTCCTTTATTTCCTCACACTTCCTTGACTTTTCTCATTTTAACTGTAGTCTTTTCTATGTAGATAAATTTTTTGTTGTTGGTCCTGTATAGGTTACCTCCATTCCAAAAAATCTTCTCACCTCCTAGTAAATATAAGCGACTACTGTCTAACCCATATTCTTAGTCACGCTTTGAAGCTGTTTTTCTACCTGTCTTTTGGACCTGTGTGTGAATTCTTTGAAATGTTCTTGAGAGGGTCCTAATTTTTGGTTTTCTTCACAGCCTAAATTTTGCCAGTGGTGTTTGTTCAGGCACTCCCTGTATTACTTATATTGTACTCACATGTCTTAAAGCAACTGGTTCCTCCCTGTCACTACTCTTGGCTGCCTAAATATCTAGAAAGATTGACCACCTTTGGCTAGATAAGCAACTCACTGCAAGACACTCACTGTCTACATAAGCTCTTTAGCTGTATGCTTAACAGGGAAATCTCTAGTAAGATAACTGGCATCACTGTTGCTCATTGGTACTCATGGTGGACATATGGACCACATTGTTAGTGTGGCATCATTTGGGTTGAAAATGGACCTTGGGGAGGTCTCTAGCTGAATGTCCCTCTCAAAGCAGGGTCAACATTGATTTCTGACCAGGTATCTCAGGGGTATCAGGTATATCCAGCTGGGCCATTAGAACCTCCAAGGAAAGATTTCACAACTTCTCTGAGCATCCTGTACCAATATTTCATAATCCTCATAGTGGGGAAAAAAATTACGCATGGGAACCTCTCATTTCAATTCATAGCCATTTTTTCTTGTTCTCTTGCCATATGTGACTCACAATTAAAGGGATGCTCAAGGTTTCTTTGGATTCTGAGGCTAATCAAGCCCAATTAACGTACATCAAGTAAAAAGAGGAAGGAAACAAAATGGGAGGGAGGGAGAAGAAAAGAAAAGTTCAACTCTTCTCTAGTGCAGTTAGATGGGTATTTACAATTGATTGATTCTTAAAGACCTTTCTCCAAATAACTTGGATGCACGAATTATTGCTCTCACCCAAATCCTATGAGCCACCCCACTGGTACTGATTTTTTTCACCTGAATGTCCCCGTCACACTTGAGCCCTGCTGGGTTGAATCATGTCTTACCTGACAGTTAGCATCAGGGGCATCCCCACTGATGGGTGGGTTGTCGGTCCACAGGCCAGCTGAGGGTGAGTCAGAGTCCATGCTGAGAGTATGTGGCTCCTTCTTTTATGCCTTTTTTTATGCCCCATGTTCAGTCCTTTCAAACCAACTGAATGTGAATCTGGTGCTCGTGATGAGCTTGTGCTTAGCTTATATTGCAGTTAGTTGCTAACCATTTATCATCATCCTTGCGTTTACATAGCCCTTGCATTCCTTTGCTCCCTTTATGTCAGTTTGTGCGAGTCTGCAGTGTCACTGCTAGTTCCATATGGTTTATGGAGCGGGGAGACCGCCAGGTTGCAGCCTGTCATGGTAGGGCTTTGGTCAACCTACACAGTGCAGTAACTCAAGCCATTGCATACCTAGGAATTCCAACCTTTGAGTAGTTCCTTCTACTACCAATGATGGGCTGTGCCATCCTGAATCCTGCCCTTGCCTGCGCAGTGCCTGTCACCATGTACTTCAGTAAGGTGTCTGGCTCTCTGTTCTCAGTGATTTCCTTCTGGCTGCTAGAAGGCTGCTATTTTGAACTCTCTAAGCCTCTCTTTTTCAAGATGGACAGGCCCAGTTCTTTCAGCCTTTCAGTTATGGGGTTGCGATCAGTTTCTGTCTTACTATGTGGATATCTTCTGATATTTTCATTTCAATGCATATTCTGTGTATAGGTAGCACTTTTTTCTTTTTCCGAGAATTACTTTCTTGAATACCTAAAGGAGTTTCTACCAGCCTTTATAGAAATACTGCATATTTTTAATTGCCTTAGAACTCTAGCACTTTATTTGTACCACCTTTTCCTGACATTGGTGTGAAGAGAAGAATTGGAAAATTCGTATTTTGCTTAAAAAGCAGAAATTGTTTTTCATAGCGTTCTTTTGCAAGCAGCTGCTTCAAATACCTGTGAGCCCTGTCCACTTCTGGTAACTGACCTCCATCAATAGCAGTAATATAATTGTCTTGATAACAGCAAACAGAAGAAACACAACATAAACACACCATAAAATGCAATAAATAAAGATATCTTCTGATATCAGATTGTAACGGTGAAAGAAATATGTGTACAAGTTAATTGTAAGAAACAAGTTTTTTTACATTTCCTAAAAAAAGCAATTTTGCTTAGTTAACATCTTTGTAATTTGTCTTAAGTGGTTTTTTTGTGCTTACTAATAAATGCTAGATTCTACAGGGGAAAAATTAAGGCTAAATATTGCTTAAGAATGAAGGTGGGTAGTACTTAGGTAGTTAGCAATTCTAAAACATTATGGTAGCTGGCGAGATCTTGCATTTTCACCTATACCTCATAAATACGAGTTGTGCATAATTTAAACTCTCGTTTCCATACAGGCAGAACAGCTTCGACAGCATTATATGAGTAAATCCAATGCAGAAGTTGCAGAAGCCCATCAGGCGTTACAGCCAGTTTTCCAGACAATTCGGGAGCTCCAGAGAAAGGCAGGTACCTCTTACATATTTAGTCTCTGGATTTTTATTTTTTATTTTTAACTATTTATGTTCATTTGTTTATCTAGAACTCCAGCTACCTATTATCTCTAACAATTCTTTGAAGGCCTAGTTGGAATGGGACTTGGGCAGTATGTGCATGTTCATGTGCATGCACGTACACACACACACAGCCCCAAAACATTGTGTTCCCTGCACAAAGAGGTTCACAGTGCTTGATGAACAGATGACTAAAAAGAGAAGCACATGGTAATGGTGAGATGATTTGAGTAAAGTTTAACACCATGCTTGTTTTTTATGTTAACTGTTTCACGTATATTTAATTAGTTATAGGTTTTGGCCTTGAAACATTTCTGTGGTGTATCAGACAGTCTTTCAGTTACTTCGAAAGGAACTGTTCTTTTTGGCATGCATTTAGTTAATGTGCATAAGGCTAAATTATGTTTAGTCAAGGTGACAATTTCTTGGGAAGGTGCAAACCAAATGAATTGCTGAACACCTGAGGTGAATGCTGCTTGTCAGCTGAAAAATAGTATAGAAGTAGAAAAAAAAAAAGGGGGGGGGGGTGTCAAATAGCACTTAAAGAAGTAATCTTTTCCATATTTTTCACCTTTTAAAACTGTAAGTTTACTTCAGTGTTGCTCTTTATTAATTTCATAGAGTGCTTGCTTTCTCTGATTAGATGAACCTTTCCTCTTTCAGAGAGCAAAAGCAAGAGTGCATGCACTTTGAATTGATTACAATATCTTTGTGGCTATTCTGTGTAGATTTGCCAAAGCAAATCTGACTCTACTGAAGCAATTTCAAGGTGTGGAAGTAGGTGGGGATGTACAAAACTTCTTAATCATGTATTCACTTGCAAGGATATTCTCTAGGCATATTCTCATCATCTGCTTGCTTTCCATGGAATTTACCAGTTTGTGGTGTTTAAATGTGGCTTAAAGAGCAGTATAAGCCTCTGCCGCAACAAGTAAATTGATTGTGTGTTGAATGTTCATAGATAAATCTGTTCGTTTGTGTACAGATACATTCTGGTTCTCCTTGGTGGTTGGATGTCATCCAGACAGCAATACAGTATGCCATTGATGAGGAACTTGTTCAACGTGTGCAAAATGAAATAACCAGCAACTACAAACAGCAGACAAGTAAACTCTCCATGGCAGAGAAGTAAGAGAATAGCTAAAACAGGCTGATGAATACGATTAAGTCTGCTCAAGTCTTCTAATCAGCTTGTGCTAACAGTCGCAGTTTAATACTGGGCACTTATGCTTCAGAGCATCTGGGCTGCAATTAGGTTTCAAAAACAGTCCAAAAAAATCATAACTAGGTGGTAGACTTGGAAAGAAAAGTAGGAGAATTGCAGTTTTCTCCTAGACAAGCATTCTTTAAAATGTTCCTTTGTTATCTACTATTATTTTATAGTTTTTATAGCAACTGCTGGGTGAGAAAGGTTCAAAGTTTATTACATTAAAATTGGGTGACCTCTAAAAGAAACTGACTTGCGGAAATGGGAAGTGGACAGACTATATCAGAAAGTCCTTGTGTAACAGCATAAAATAGCATCTCTGGTTTTTAGAGCAAAGAATTTTGGTTTGGTTTCATGTTAGACAGCACTACTGCCGAATTCTAAACTTATGCAGCAGTGCTTTACAGGTTAATGTTATGTAAACAAGTGGTGTTACTGGCTGCTCTTTACTTGTTTTGAATGGAATTTTTGATATGGAAAATCAGATCAAGAAGTTAGTAGTATTAGTGTGATACTCTGATCTAACAATTCCACTTTTTTGTGTGCTATTACAGTATAATGGTTTGGAAGGGATATCTGGAGATCACCTAGCACAACCCCTTGCTCACAGATCCAGACCCATGCTCAGAGATTTACTGATCAAGTTGCCCAGGGATTTGTCCTGTTAAATTTAGAATATCTCCATTTTGGGAGAGTTCTTAGCCCTTTGGTCAACCCTGTTAGAGTATTTGACCCACTCAGTGAAAAATAAATATCTTTCTATCTAGTTAGTTTCCTGTGTGGCATCTTGTGTCTATTCTGTTGTCCTTCCACTATGCGCCTTTAAGAAAAGTTTGGCTTGGTCTTCTCTTTACCTTCCCATTAGGTAGAGGTAAATGTAGAAAGTGATAAGTTCTCCTCTGAGTGATTGTATTTTAAGGGTGAGTAAGCCCTGTTCTCAGGGAGAGAGAGAACTTGCTTCATATTTAACTAATTTTAGTATAAGCAATAAAAGCTCTTATAAAGTGTCTAGTGCTGTCTACCAGTCAGGGGTGGAAGCAACAAGTGCTAAACTGTAGCTGAGTATCAGAGATGTTTAATCCAGGGTATAATGTGGGAGGTTTACAAACAGCAGACTTGTGATTGCAATAAACGTGTATTTTCAGGCTACCCAGTGAGGCAAAGTCATCGGTTTTAGGTTAAAATATGTATTGCTTAACTAGGTCATTTTAAAAGACAAACTTCAGTAGTGTTGGTAAACCTGTGCTTTTCTCTCCTTACTTTATTAAAGGGATGTTTTGGATCAAACTTTCCTTATGGTGTAGAAGCACAGTCTTGTAAAACACTGTCTTGCATGTGAATCCCATACCCTGTCTGAACAGTGCACTCTCAGTAAAAGACCTCTGCCCACAGGAAAAACACAATATGGGAAGTGCTTTATTGGAGCTCATGTCTCAGGTCTAATCAAGAAAGCCAGCTGGGTTTTAGTGAAAATAGTTCGCTTTCATGTCCATTTTTAATAATTTTAACTTTGTAGGCTAAGTACTTCATAAGCAGTGTATTTTTTGTGATGGATGCATGTGTCTGCTGTGAATTGCACAGGTGCATTGAAAATCAGTTTGTTGGCCAACACTTGCAAATGAGACTAAGTATGTGTAGTTCCTTACAATCAGTAGATTTGTATTGTGGACCAGAATGTTGCTGGTTAGTATTGGCTGCTAATATTTGGTCACATCTCAAGTCTTGGAAAAAGTCTTTCTATTCTATAAATGCCAGGCATCATCCCAGGGGGTACAATGGAATGATTCCGAACAGTTAGCATTACATTTAGTAGTAATACGCATTTATTTATGATATGAACTTCATATGTTGTCCTATATTGTTATTTCTCTTCTTCAAAATACTGAATTAAACTTTGATTTGATGACTGAGTGTGCTATTAGTTCACTTTTTCTTTAAATCAGATTCCGTGACTGCAGAGGCCTTCAATACCTGCTCACAACCCAGCTGGATGAAGTGAAGAAGTTCCAGAAGATTGTAAGAGAAGCAGTGAAAAACTTAGAAGGCCCACCCTCAAAGCAGGTTATTGAGGCTGCCACTATCTGCCATTTGCGACCTGTTAGACTTCCACTTAACAAGTATGTCTAAAATATATTTTTGTTTTCTAGAGATGTATTACTAATTTTTTTTTCCTTTGTTTGAAATAAGAAAAGATATGAAGGTCTTTATTTTGCACTTGGGGTTTTTATGTACGCAGATGTGACAAGTCTAATTGTTAGAATCATGAGCTTCGTTTTTATGGAATCATAGTGTCATAGAATATCCTGAGTTGGAAGGGACCCGTGAGGATCAAGTTCAACTTCTGTCTCCACACAAGGCAACCTAAGAGTTAAACTGTGTATCTAAGAACGTTGTCCAGATGCTTCTTGAACATTGGCTTGGTGCCCTGACCACCTGCCTGGGGAGCCTGTTCCAGTGCCTGACCACCCTCTCAGTGAAGAACTTTATAGAATGATAAAATCATTTTATGCTTAAAATCTTTTGTTGTCAGATATTATATCACATGTACATATAAGACTTAAACTGCTCTTTTTTAAGGACTTCGTGGGTATTTTTGTATGTTGGAGTAGGGAATTATAGGAGTTATGGTTTCTGATCAAATTCTGAGTGCTTTTGTTTTCAATCTTCTATGTTGCAGCTGTGTTTTTTGTAAGGCTGATGAGTTGTTCACAGAATATGAGTCGAAGCTCTTTTCTCAAACGTAAGTTCATAGTTTTATAAATTTCTCACTACAAAAAGAAAAATGAAAGATGGATTGTTCTGTGTTTTTTGAAATACTTTGTCAACAAATTACAGCAACTTCTTGCTTGTGATCATAATAGCAATTTCATTAGTCAGGTTTAGTTTTCTATGTAAAATACATTTGAAAAAGTTGTGTACAAGGAAAAAATACGTGCTGCTTTTTCTCAGGCTGCTATAATTTGACAGTACATGTGAAGTGTTGAAGTGTTCAGAAAGTGTGTAAATACGAGTATGCTGATTAAATACATATTCCTGTTTGTGCAAATATTTGTCTACAGTTCGGTTACAGATGGTGTAATACAATACCCTTTCACTGATTTATATTATTCTGTATAACTCAAGGTAATGCAATTTGACTAAAGTCACAATGAGAGAAGAGATTTCAGACCTGAATGCAGCTGTGATCTGAAGGAAAGGTTGCACCAACCCATGGTGTGAAAGAAATATACACAGTGAACAATACTGAGGCATGGATTACAGCCCTCTGAATCCTTTTTGACTTTTATATCCCTCACAATGTCAAAACTAGATTTGAATATCTTAAGGTTACTTGAGAAAGCATTTTGGAAAATCTTCTGCCTGACCAGCTCTCTTATGATTACTGGAATCATTAGGAATCATTAGGGTGTTTTCTGAATTGTCATTGTTTGTTAAAAAGGGAACTGGGAAGCTGCACTATTCTTAAATAGTGCAATGCGCACAGCATTATAATATGCATCAAATTTGACTGCAACTCCTGCTGATTAAGGAAGTCAGAGTTGCAATTTTTTTAAATGCGTGTGACATTCTAGAATCATTCTTAACTACTGAAAGATAATTAAGATGCATAAGCCTTTATAAAAAGCTGTTAATGATTTTGAGCTGACAAAATGGCCTGTACAGTGATTTCATTGCTGGTTCTGAGTTCCCTGTGTTCAAAGTAAGTTTTTGGGATATCAAGTAGCAAAAAAGCTGTCTGTATTTGTTAGGTTTGCTTTTACCTTTTAATTAAATATTAGAAGGCTGAAATGTATGATGAATACTAGAAACTGATGTGGAATTCTAAATCAGTGATAAGTTGTTGGTTTTATTTTTAAGTGTTAAAGGCCAAATGGCTATATTTGAAGAGATGATAGAAGATGAAGAAGGGCTAGTTGATGACCGTTTGCCCACCACAAGCAGAGGACTGTGGGCAACCAGTGAAACTGAGCGTGCCTTGAAAGCTATTCTCTCCTTTGCCAAAGCTCACCGCATGGATGTTAAGCTAACTGAAGAAGGTAGCATATTTCTGGAACTCTTCGAAGCATGGAAAAAGGAATATAAGGTACAGTGAGATAGTAAAGAAACAGTTATATGGTCCATTTTATGTAATATAAACAGATTTAAGCTGTGTATGAACAAGTATCTAAGTCTCACTCCTGAAATTAGACTTGGCCTGCACAAAGCATTGTCATGGTGCTTATAACACGGTTTGATTTAAAATGGTTTATGTATGATTTAAGGATTTCTAACAGAGCTATACTAACAACTAAGCAATTTAGTAAGCACTGTAATTGCATCTATTAGGACAGTATACAGATACAATTAAATCTGTTTTTCTGTTTAGTTAACTCAGAATATAGCAAGACTCAGCAAATCAAACGTTGGTCAATTCTGTAATTCAGTTTACATTCAGTCTTGTGCTCGCTACAGATATCCATTCACAATTTTTTTTTCCTGGATCTTGTTTGCCACACAGTGTAGCCTAAAATCATTAGTCTCCTTTTGTTTGGATCAGAGGGATCTATGGGAGAATACTGTGGCTTTCTTCATGTATTCTTGCATGTCTAGGTTTCCTTGCAGTAAATACCAGTAATGGAGATGGGGAAGAGCTTTTGCTCCCAAGGGTGTCATCCTGTCTTATAGATTAGATGTAATCAAAATTTTTTCTTTTGAATGCTTCTCCTTTTCATTTTCGATCAACAAAAAGAAATTTGTGGCTCTTGCAAAAGGTCTTGGAATGTCACTGAAGATCTTTGGAAGATCACTGAAGATTTTTTTTTTGACATAGTAATTAAATTGTAGAAAGCTTGGGAAGGTATATTTGAAAGTCTTATCAGTAATTTAAAAATAATACAACATTTGTCAATTTGTATATTTAGTATAGTTCCAGTCCTAGCCATTTTGTTTGTAGAAAGTCAGCATTTGCTTTTTTGCTTGGGAGATCTGAATCTGATTTAATCCTCACATCGTGCTTATCTGTTCTCTTATCATCAAGACCACTGTTAATGTTTCTTTAAAACATACTTCCGCTTTAAGAAGCGGTCTTTGTGCTATAATGGCTAACTGTTCAAAAATTGGTTAATCATTTTCCTTTGCTTAAAGTTTGCATCGTCTTGCAAGGCATTTTGTTTCTGAATTTTTAGTTGTATTAGTTATTGTAATAGTAGTAGCAGTAGAAGAAATGAGACACCTCTTTCATAAACAGACCGGAAAAGAAAGCAAACAAAACGTATAGGGATAATCTTGCCTTCCTTCACAATCTGTTGTTGTCTGAATTACTGTAAAGAAATATCTCTTACTCCAAAAATATGTTAATATTTTACATTGTATGGTGGACTCATATAAAGGGAACTCAACTCAGTTCTGCTACTAATTTGTTTAGGCTTTTCTTATAGTTACTACATGAATATTGGATGGTGCTAAGGGATCACGTGTCTGCTATTGATGAGCTAGCAATGGCTACAGAACGGCTGAGGGTGCGTCATCCTGATGAGCCAAAACCAAATCCACCAGTTCTCCACATCATAGAGCCGCATGAGGTAAAGTACTTGACAGGAAAGAGATGTTTTTTCCTGAAAGAATAAAGAAGTTTGGAGACTGTACCTCCAAAAAAAAAAAAAAAAAAAAGA
>VXAL01006659.1:5007-25121 GCA_013399475.1 Chauna torquata | reverse complement strand
TCAGAAATACCTAAGTCATCATGAAAAATCTGTACGCCTTTTTAGAATTCATGTACTAAGATAATGAAATAGTTCTAAGGGCTTTTGTGCCTCATTCTTTAGTGCTGTGAAACACTAAAAGTTATGTGAGTAAATAATGAACACAATTTATTGAATACAATTTGCAATATTTTAAAGGGTTCAGTACTTTCAGAGTTACTAGATTATCTCCACCGTGGGCCACAACTGCAGGCACAGAAGTACATGTTGATTTTAAGCATCAAAGTACTTTTCTTTAAAGCTGATGTTCCTGCTCACGTGACCAAAGTTAAATACATATGCAATCAGTTTTCTCTATAACACCTATTTCTTTTATTATATTTTTGTGCAGTAGCCAATAAAGGGAGAGTAAGACATGACTGTGATTGCAAACACTGCCGATGAAACAAGATTTTTCATAATATTACCACCATTCTCATATTCTTATGAAAGGTTCACACGTGAAAGGGAAAGACAAAACGCCTCAATGCCTTTGCGCATTACTGAACCCCATGCCTTTTGGTCATTCTGAGCAATCTAACACATCCTGGCTCAGAGCATCAATCGGTGGAGCTAACTTTATCAGCTGATGGTCTGGACCAGCAGTTTTAATTTAAAATGGCCCACTAGTGAAATGAATGGCACTGGAATTACCATGTTACTGAAAGCTACTGTTTTTTGTAGCTGTCATTACTCTTTTTCAGACAATTACTGTAGTAAAAAGCCTATATCTTCATAATGAAAATGAAAATTAAATGAAAATCTAATGAAAATTAAAGCATATAAAACGTGCAGTGCACAACTATGCATTGCTCTTTAGACCTGAAATTCTGAACAAGTGATGTAAACATAAATTGTTTGTTGATGTAAACATAATTGCACCGATTTTTCAAAGGCACTTGGAGAATTGAAGCAGTTTTTAAAGAGCACTTCTGACGTGTGTTCACAATTGTCACTACAATAATATCCACCTGAGAAAGTGAGAAAATGCTTGAGTAGGTCACTTGCTCTGAGATCCTTTTTAGCACAGCTGAACTGCTTTCAGTACCCATGATAAGTAGCTCCAGTGGGACTGCACTGAACCATGAGAAAATGCCTCCTTATGTAACTTTAGCAGTCCATTCTCAAAACTGAATTTAGATTTTACATTTCCTACATGTTCTCAGAAATATAATCTCTCAAATCTGAAGTATAGCAGGATTAAAAAATATATATTTGAAAGACTTTCCTGGTTTTAGAGATTTTCATAGAAAACTACGCTGAAAGTGTACAGATTTGCAAAATTTATTGCTACAGGAATCAGAAGTAATACTAAAGTATGATCTATTTCACCAGAATTACTCTTAGTGATTTAGCATCTGTTTAGACCAAATTTGTGTGGATAATTATACTCCTTTTGTTTAACTGCCTGTTGCAGGTTCTTTTATTTTCCCAAACGTTATACAAATGGATACGTGTAAGCTCAGTGGATTTATCATATCTGAGCTATATATAGATGATAATTTGTGACTGAACAAGATTTTGCAAAAATCTGCATACTAAGGTGATTACCCTCCTCCTGATGAACTAAATGAATGTTTTTCCTTATGAATATACATAGGCTATTACTGAGACTCCTCAAAAAGCTATAGTTGGCCATATGAATCCATCTTTCCTCCTTCAGTCTCCATATACTGAACACTTTTAAAGAAGAAAATGAAAAACTTGCTAGACCTTTTTTTTCCTTCATTTTTCATGACTGAAAATATTTGTAGGAAAATTGCTTCAAAAATGTTTCTAGTTTTTATTTTCTTGAGTTTACTTTGGTGAGATAATCAACACCAGAAAATTCATTAAAATCCACAAAGTGATTGTATACTAGAAATACAATTCTTGGAAATTTTGAAGAGAAAGAAAAAAGATTCAATAGATAATTTTTAAGTATATGTAGTTTGACAGAACACTCTTTTTTAAATTGAAACTTCTGGTCATTCTAGAATTTACTTTAAAAATAATTAGTATTTTTTAATCTAATTTTCTGAGTGTCTCATGAGCATAATATTCCATCAGTTACAAATATATCTTAGGTTTTAAATGACTGAAATAGGAAAGTCCAGAAAATAATAATATTGAAATGACAGAAAATATAGTAATGATTATGATCTCACACTCTTTTATCCACTTCAGCTGTAATCATTCCAGTTTGAAATTCTTAAATTCTGCTTTGTTTTGAATCATTTATCCAGTACACACTATTGTCTCCCATACTAGTTACACAAAAACATGAAAAACAAGACCATGAATCTTCTTTCCCTTCTTCTCTACTCATTGTAATGGTGTATAAACATAGCTGTACGTGTGAAGAAGCAATCACTTCATAATATGATACATTGCAGTTCTTTTCTTACTTGGCTTTATAGTACTATCCCCACCTGACATTGCATGCTTCTTCTCTCTTTGCAGCTTTTTCAGCAAGTCTCACACTGCTCCGCTCCACGTTTTTATCAAGCTGTGCCATATATGAAATGTACTGTACTATGTTAGGATGGCAACATATTCTTCACTCTTAGTTTAAGTCCAATATCATAACTGACAGTAGCAGTTGTTCCATTTACAGCTTCATAGCACTCTAAGACTTGAGAGGTTTGTTATCTCTCTTTAGAGGTTCCTATTTAGCAGATAATTATCTGTACCTCACCCAGATAGAAACACTTCAGAATTCAACAGCAATTGCTCAAGCGGCAAAGTAGCCCTAGTGTGTATCCAATAACAAACTGTGAAGATGAAGCACATCTCTGTTACTACTAAGAGAGTAACATTCAAGAGTGGCAGCCATAAACAGCAATCATACAACTTAAACGTAATGCTAGAGCAGAGAGTTAGAAGTTCTATCTGGGTGAGGCCCAGATCCTCTAAGACATTTAGATAGGTAACTGCCACTGAGATCTACCACTGAAGAATTCTTAAATCTTTAGGAAAGTCATTTTATCCACTCCGTGTGTCAGTTACCTAACAGTAAAATACATAGAGTGAATGAAATGTTTGTAAGATAACAGATACCACATAAATATAAGACAGGAGGTTGATGAACCTCCCTTACTTACCCTGAAGACAGTATACTGGAGGGGCTCTCTGTAATTAACTCCCCGAGTTATGATGTGCTGCAGCTGGGTCACCTATGACCTTTTGTATTTTTAACATGAGCTTTTGAACTGCAAAAGTCAGCAGCCAGTACATTCAGTGTCTTAAGCTTGAGCTGCTAAATGCTGCAATTTTCTGTGGATTTTTGCATACTGAGACAAATCTTTCTCTATATCTCAAGACATTTACGAGACCATCAACCTAGTCAGCATGTACAACAACATAATGAGACCATCTTCATACAAGAACGTGATGGAACCCTGTCATTTCACTTCTTTCCAGAAAACCCAAATCTCAGGAAAATAACGTACAAAAGTAATATATGGAGCAGAGGACCCTTGATATTAGAACATGGTCTTATCTTTTTTTTTTTTCCTCTGGAGATGCTTGGTACACCAAGGGTTTTTAAAGGCAAAATCTTGTCATTAGAGAAGGTAACTCTGAGACAGTGATTCATCTGATATTAAAGTAGATGCATATATTTGCTCAGAAGAGCCATTTCCTAAGTTCCACCAATTATGTTGACCAGATTTCTGTTGAATGTGTTAGGAACTTAGATAATTAACTGAGCGTGAGGAAACTTACCTGGAGAAAGTTAATGTTAATTGAGACCAAACCTACAATTAATTCCTTTAGTTTACTCTTTAAATTAAACTGTAAGGACTGCAGTAAAAATTCTCATCTCAAGTATCCATAAAAGCTCATGTTTTAGAAAAGTAACACAAGTTGTTCCACCTTTAAGTGTCCTGCATATTTAACTAACACATCTTTAAACCAAGTTATTTAGTGGTTTAGATCTCACTACTAAATCAAATCAAGCATGGTCCTGGAAAAAAGAATAACTGCACATCATAAAGAGTTTGTTGACTTTAATCTTCATATAGCCCCTTTACAATGAAAAAAAAAATCTAAGAAAAGGGTATAATGGTTCCAAGTATCATTAATATATTCAGCCTTTACTGAATATAAAATGTAATGACATAAACGACAATAGATTCTTCTTGATGTGTGACAACAGTCAAAAATCAAAAAAGCAACTACCACCTAAGAGACAATTCAAGGGAAGGTGTTATTCTGACATCAGTCCCCAAGTGCTGGGTGGTTACCACAATGCTTTGAGACAAGGACAGGAGAGACTGCACTGCGCCGTCATCTACCCATTCTTAATTGTCAGGGCTTTCATCTGAACAAGTGTGAAACTGAATGGAAGAGTGACCATCAACAAAAAATTACCTTAAAACGTGCTAACAAAATGATGTTAAAAAACCTTTAATTTTGTTTGATTTACTTAGAGTGATCAAGAATGACCAATGAGACATTTATAATGGATTGGCAATCCATCTGTAGCCTTGGCTGCATTATCTGCCTTTACACAACATACTGTCCTCAGAGAAGGGCACTTTCAATGCTCTGGTGGAGTTTTATACCAGGAACCAAGAAGGTAATTCAAGCCTGCATGTCAATTAGCTTTTTCACTCACAGAACATGTTTACCATGATTCTGCCTATGCT
This sequence comes from Chauna torquata, assembly GCA_013399475.1. Taxonomy (NCBI): domain Eukaryota; kingdom Metazoa; phylum Chordata; class Aves; order Anseriformes; family Anhimidae; genus Chauna; species Chauna torquata. Next base: position 20,472 of record VXAL01006659.1, on the reverse strand, counting down.
GCAAACAGCCAATGTCAGTGGACTGGTCTACTGACCACGCAGCTCTCCTGAATACTGAAGCTGAGCTAGATTGCAACTGCTTGTCAGTGCCACTGGTTTGTCACATATCCCTCATTTCTGGTATTGGCTCTTCCTTCAGCGTCCCCTACAATAGTTAGATCATATATCCAGAGGCAAATCAGTTGTACAAACATCAGCAACTAATCACTACTTGCTAAGATAAATGGCTGGTTATTTTCCAAATGCTACTACAAAATCACGTAACGGACTCATCTGAGATAATCTCAAAAGAAAAAGCAAAGTTAGAGCGGTCCAAAATATTCATTACATTGGAGCTTTCACAATGTTTATTACAATAATAGTCTATTTACTATATTTGCCAATTCTGATGCCATTGTCATCCGCCACCTGCATTTTCTCTATTTTCTTTCCTAATTTAAACTGCCTTTCAAATCGTTGCATTTATAAATTCTCATTGATAGATGAAGAAAAGAGGGAGAGGAAAAGGTTGACATTATCCTTCTTACAGAGATCAAAATGAGATTTATTGCTTCAAGTATTCGATCTATTTCCTTAGGCTGTGTTATAAATGCACCTGCATTACCTTCTGCATGTCATCAAAGATCACAAGCAATTTGTTCTACAATAAAACTGGAAAAGTACAATCACTGTTAAATAACATATGCAGAAATCAAGGTGACACTGGTAATTTTGGAGAAGGCCTTTTTACTATCAATGCATTTTGGATAATGGAATGTAATTGGGAATAGACGTATAACCAGCTCCTAAAGTAGTCAAGAGTTTTTGATGACAACGTAAGTGGAGAGAGAAAATCTTAAATAGTACAGGACCCCATCAGAAGGCATAATGAACAATTGGCAGTAATCTTTCATATGTCTCATTATTGTGTGTCTCCTCATATCAAAGAATAAGAAAAGGAAAACTTACCAAGGAATTTGAATAATAATCTAGTAAATTGGATCAAGTATTCCAAATAATTATTTAAAAGTAAGAGAATTTACCAGAACATTGACAAATAATAAAATACCTAGTCTGCAATCGATCAGATATTTTTCTAAAATAATGTTGTATTCAAAGACCACAGACTCTGTTATGCTCATTAATAATGAACTAGCTTACTCCCACTCTTTTATATGTCATTCTGATCTAAGAACATAAATCTAATGAACATGCTTATGCCAAGCTGATTCAAGAAAAAGAAATATAGTGTGTTCATATATTTTCAAGAAAAAAGGAGGAGGATGTTTAATTGCTCAGTTTAGTACAAACCACTGATAAAGAACAGTTAGGCTACAGATGACCACCTGACCTTGAAACAGCTTGTCAGAACCAGGATTGGCATTGGGTCTATTACAGGAGAACGCTTGCTCTTGTCTGAAAAAGTGGAAGCGGAAAAAACCAATATTCAGAACCCAGATCTTTTGATCCTTGGAATGTGTTCAGTGCACTTCTGAGATAAACCTTAAGGGCTTTAGCAAATCAGATTCTAGAGGAGAGTCCATGAAAAATCAAAGTGCATATGTGCATGCAAGCGCGCGTGTCTGTCTTCTTCCATTTATACAAAAACCTGAAGGCCTTTTTTAAAACTTAGAGTATTTTGAAGCAAGATAAAAGGAAAAAAGCAAAGGTAATAGTTTTTATCTGTAGGGATTATCTCTGTAAAGTTATATAGAGTTTTGAAAGTCAAGGTTATAAACAATTTTTAGAATTAGAAAATGCAGTTTTAATAAGACATGCTTATTCATACTGCATACTACCTTAGTGCACAGAGAACTGTATGCACATTAGGTTTGGGGAACGTGTGTATTTATGGGTAAATTAGTCTTCAGAGGATATAAAGCATTTGTTTTATGAGGTAAACATTGCTAACTACAACCATTTAAAGGAATGAATTTATAAAAGATTTTCAGCAATAATGTAAACAAATGTCTAATTCCTTCCGACCCAAGGGTGTGATTTGGGGGGGAAGGAAACAAAAAATTTGTTAGTTCTCAATGAGATTTATGTAAAAAAGCTTTAAAAATGCATTTGGAAAACATTAATGAAATAATAGCATAAAACTTGAAACAGAGTTCTAAAAATGGGCTACCATTAATTTTAAAAGACTATTACACTCATTCTAATATGCAGGTTGCCATATGTTATGTACAATACTAACCCCTATCAGATACTTCAGTACCTCAGGTAGATGACAAGTTAGGTAAGCACATAAAAATTAGGGTCTGTGTGTTTTAGCCATAAGCAATTCCTTACTCTTTCTCGTGGTTCTGGCAGCAATACTTGAATAGGACTGACAGCTGTGAAATGTCTACAAACACTTTGAACTGAAAGACAGCACGGCTCCTCTTCAGGAATACACAAGCAGCTATTGCTTTTGGCATTCACAGCCCCAGACGGAGCTTTCCATTCCCTCCCCCAGAGCTACCGACTCAGCCACGGCTCAGGCTGGAATGTGCCATTATTTTTTCCTGCTGTCTTTTTGAAACTCCGGGATGTTTGCTTGTTTCCACTTCCTTTATGCTACCTGAAATTTAACAGCTATGAAAAAGACAGAGTGGTCTGATTTTGTTTCAACACAGTAACTCTGTTTTTTTTTTTTTTATGTGGATAGAAGCAAGCAATGCATTTACATTCACTAGTGTATAATCCATCCCAGGGAACAAACACACTCTCTCATGGTGATGTTTTTATCTACTACCCTTTTAGGTCAAAACTGCACTGCAAAATATTAAATTCAGTATTTTTCTAAACAATAAAACTGGAAATGTGCAAAGATATCCATAAGTTTTCACATATGTAATTACTGAAACCAGTCTCTTTTTTAAAAGGTTTAACAATCACTAGTTAATGAAAAATATCCCAGCACATGGAGGCATATATTATTTTTTCAGAACCATGGTGTATCATTCATTCTATATGCTTAATAACAGCATCCAACCACTGCTATGCCTTCAATCCCTTCTTTTATAAATGACTTTTTTTACTATCACACACCATTCCAGGACCTGAGTTTCAGCATCAAACATTTTTTGGTGGAACACGTCCCACAGTCCATCATCTCCCTCCCTTCTCATCTCCTAAATACTAGCTCTTTAGCTTCTGCTGCAAATTTATTCCTCTCATGTCTGTCTGATCCATGGACCATGCCAAATTCTTCTGAGGCTTTAAAGTTGGATTTAAGGGCACAGAATTAAACTAAAGTGCCAGCTAAGAAAAATGAATAAATAAATCAAAAATTTTAAATCACTGATGAGCTAGTGTCAAATGCTTTCGTCTTTTCAAGCATTATATTTACATTAAAATCTCTATTATGTATAAACAGAATTAAACATACTTTTACTTTCCTTTTTTTGTGACACCATCATTTGTAAATAAAACAGCTGACAAACAGGAAAAGATCCAAGCATTTTCTCACCTATGGTCAATCTTGGTCTCTATAAATCTCAGATGAGGCCGGGAAATTACTTTCTTGCTTCTATTTTTTGAAGAAAAAAATCTTTTTTACTTGAAAGACTTGATATGGAAACAGAAATGGGCTAATGAAAAATGTGCAAATATATACACTCAACTCATAAACCATCTGGAATAAAAGACAGTGAGGTGCAGTATGACTAAAGCAGAAGAGAACTGCATTCTTAAGCTTCCTAACAAATTTTACTTTTGATGACTTGCCAAGCATGAGTAAGAAAATATTTGTTCGAGTTTCTTTTAATTTAGATAGACAGATGTCTCTGAAAAGAGTGAAACCTGCAGAGAGGAGCACTTAAGATAGCTCTCTGTCAGCAAAGACAACTCAAGGGATCCTGTTTCCCATTCAACAAACCAAACTTTCTGACAGAATTCTTTCTCTGATGTCAAAGATGTTATTGTTTGGCAAGTTATTTGTCTTCTTTCTTTTTTTTTAATCTACCCAATGGAAATAATAACTAGGCTATTCATGAAGAAAAGTGGTGTCAAATGTCACTAGAAAACAGATGAGGGAATGTTTACCTTTTTAAAACAGATATAAAGCAAGATAATGGGTTATTCAGATAAAAATGTAAGATCTTTTATTACATTGAGCCAGGAAGATTTCCCTGCTTGAAAGGGAATGTACGATTTAAAAAATATCTAAATGACAAAAAAGCTATTTTCAGTAGAAAAGGACTGAAACTGACTGGGTTGTATTGATTTATAAAAGAGTTTTGTCATCATTTTTTTAATAATGTATCCATATATGTGACTGTTCATTACTTGAACTAATGTTATTTCAGAATCTGACTCCACTATGAACTACCATGGCTGTTCTTTGATATTACTTTCTGATTTACTGTTTCAGTCTCAGCTTCAGCTAGTAAACTCGCCTGGTATTAATTTGCCAGGAAGTGAACATAGATATAACATGAGAAATGCAATTTTGACAGTGCACGGAAAAATTTTGACTGGTAATATGAAAGTGGTCAAGAGTTCAAAACCTTAACAGAGAGATGCCCAAAGCTGTCATACAAGTCCATATGCCACAACACTGGCAAAATGACTTAGAAAGACGTTTACTGGTTCCAAGCCCAGCCTGGCAACAATCATAGGTTACCACCATATTATTTTGCAGTCATGAAACTTTCCACTTCTATCTGCGCTTCATATATCTGCAGAGTTCTTCACAGGCTGTCTGCCCTACAGGCAGACTATTTGCTTGTGCATCGGTGTCAGGTTTTCTTTGTGACTTACTGTTCTGGAATTATTCTTTCAGACTTCTGAAATTTCACTATACTATAGAATTAGTGAAGCTCTTAGGGATTTTAAAGTGTTGGGGTTCATTGTTTGCTTTACCTTAATGAGTGTATGAAAATATATAAAATTCAGGATTTTTCTTACTTTCACTCTAGTCCCAACAATGTCCCAGTCAGAAAGTCTGTCTTTCCCAAACAACGGTAAGAGATAACTCATTTGGTGAAGGCAGCAGAACATCTCTGTAGAATCAAATTTGTATTTTTGTCCTTATAACCCCATCTCCCAGGAGTTCATTCTGCTGAGGTTAGGACAGGGGCAGAGCAGCAGCACAATATGAGGAAAACTCACACTGCCTTTTGAATAAAATGAAATGAATAAAATAAAGGCTCCACCTGCACTGCTCTCATTCCAGAACTTTTGCGAAAGCAAAATGTTTTTATCAAAGAAAGATTGAGTTTCCCAGTTGAGTTGCAGCCCTACAAACCTTCACATACATGGTATGCTTTATTCATGAGCTGTGGACTCAAGTCACAGACAAAGTCACTCTCTACTGAGACAGAAAGACTCGAGGCAGCATTTAAATGGTGACTTAACAACCAGGTCTTTTGAAATGTACTGTTATAAATGAGCAAAGTTTCAGCAGCCTGCGTCACGCACTCAGAGCAACTGGTGAAAAAATTTTTCTCTAAAGTTTAACTTACTTAATTCAATGAAGAATCCATTACAAAGAGTCATAAAATAATCATTGCTACTGTTCCTCCAAGTGGCTTCTGTTTTTTACACAATCACATTCAGAATATGAAAATTAATTTTAAAATCATTCCAGTCTGCCAGGCAGACTATTTAAAAGAGCTGCAGTAAAGTGTTCTTCATTCTAAAGTTCACAGAGACCAATATTATCGCAAATATTTCAATTCAATGCACAAGAATGTTACAGGAATGTTACAGATTCCTCCACCTTCACGTCATCTCCATCATTTGGTTTGTGTGGATAACTATATTTTTAAACTAAGAGCAAAACTAGGAAAAACAAGCTGAAATCATTATTGAAATGACTGCAATGATCATCATATCCAGTAAAAGTGAACCTAAAGTTTGCAGTGTAATACTTTAACAAAAAAAAAAAAAACACACACAAAAAAAACACCGAAAAAAGACCATTGTCTATATGATAGAACATTTTTTTATCCAGGATCTCTTTCCCTCTGCAACTTTTCTTAGGTATCTCATGAACTGGACATAACAGTAAACTCTAAATCCAAGATACAAATCTCAGTAGGAAAATAACCCATAGGATTACTTAATAATAGCAGAGACTTTGAATTTAGCAGCAAGTTAATGGTTTAAGTATTTGTCATCAGTGTAGCTGTATCAAGCTTGTCTACTAGCTTACATTTCAGCTTTATTAACGGTATGTGGTTCAACAAGACCAAGTGCTGAGTCCTGCACTTTGGCCGCTACAACCAACCCCAGTCCTAGCTACAGGCTGCANTTGGCACTGGTTAGGCCACACCTCGAGTACTGCGTCCATTTCCTGGCCCCTCAATTTAGGAAGGATGATGAGGTGCTGGAGCGTGTCCAGAGAAGGGCAACGAGCCTGGTTAAGGGTCTGGAGCACAAGTCCTGTGAGGAGCGGCTAAGGGAACTGGGGTTGTTTAGCCTGGAGAAGAGGAGGCTCAGGGGAGACCTTATCGCTCTGTACAACTACCGGAAAGGAGGTTGTAGCCAGATGGGGTTGGTCTCTGCCCCCAGGCAACTAGCAATAGGAAAGAGGACACAGTCTTCAGCTGCATCAGGGGAGGTTTAGGCTGGACATTAGGAAGAACTTCTTCACAGAAAGGGTGATTGGCGTTGGTGGTTGAGTCACTGTCCCTGGAGGAATTTAAGAAAAGACTGAATGTGGCACTTCGTGGCATGGTCTAGTTCACAGGGTGGCGTTAGGTCATAGGTTGGACTTGCTGATCTCAGAGGTCTTTTCTAACCTAGCTGATTCTGTGATTATCAAAATACATTTGGAAAAAATACACTGTTTAGGAATAACAAAATAAATAAATGACACAGATCCACTTGCACATTGGTTCCACTCCATCATGGAAACATATCGTGTACATCCTGTTGTAACATGTATTTCTGATATCTATATATGGATTATTATGGAATAAAAGGCTGGCAGAACTTTAAAAGATTTTTTTAAATCATATATTGAAACACTGCCTTATATCCTCTTATTGTAGGTTTTTGACACTTGTTTCTCCATCGGAAGAGCTTAAAATACAGAATTTCAACTGAAAGTGATACTTAGTACTGCAGCAGTGCTCAGTATATTTCAAAATCAGGTTCAGTAAGTTCACATACACAAGAGTGAAATAAATTTAAAACATTCTAGGCCTGGTCTTCAGCTACCATGAATTTATACAGCTCCAGAAAAGTCAGTCCATTTGGATTAACTTATTTAAAATACATGAAAAATATCTAGCATCATTTTTATAGCCGTAATGTCAGAACTTAAAAAGCAAGGATGATTTTGACTTCCAGAGCTAGAAACCTAAGATGCATCACTTGGAACACGTTACAGTTTACCACAAATGTAAAAGTGTAGTTTTTGGAGCACCTCCAATTCCATATTTGTACTAATATATTTCCCAGAAGTCTATTCCAACTGGAAACACTGTGAGAGTAGAATTTGTCCAGTAATGTGGAATAACATGGGAATACCTCTTTCAGAAAAATAAAGTGCCTTGTAATGTCATATGACCTATTTTCTAAATAATACGATGTATTTTACTGCATTATGATTATAGCTGGTGAAAAAATCAGAACAGTCTCAAAATGAAGCTGAATTTGAAATTGGAGTCAAGAATGTAAACCAACGCTGGAAATGTGTTCCTATTTTCATAATGTGTTTAACCAGAGCTTTCAATAAAAATGTTACAAAACTGTGGGGAAGTTTAAGTACAATTCTAAATCCCAAATGTGAAACTCCAGCCTCCCTTTAAATGATGGGTTCCTAACCCATCTCATCCTCTTTTACACTATCCTTTTCCACCTTCATATGTTTGCCATTAATTAATACTGTCATATCGCTACCTTCTTCCACAACATTCAGTCAATGTCAGCAACTAACCTTATGCTCTGTTGCTGCTTATAGATTAATTTACTGAGCCATCTGTCTGTTTTTTCTAGTTTAAGTATTTCCACATTGTGTGATACTGTAATAAGCTAAAGCCATTTAATCTAAAATATTATTTTAATCTGTGAAAGATGGAATGATTTGTGTGGAAACTGTAGCTGGCTTCACGCAAATATCAGCGGTGCCAAGATGACAGAAGAGACTAATCCTCTTTTTATTATCCTTATTTATACTTTTATTCTCATTTTCATTATTATATTGCTTCCTTTTTTTTCAGTCATACCCTCTCTTTCTGCATAGCCTGACATATTATAGGAGAGTTCTAGTTATACTATATAAAGAAATAATCAAGTTGTCTTAAAAAAAAATAAAAAGTAACTGCAATCTAATTTAGGCATAGGCAGCTAAAAAAATAAACAAACAAGTGTTATCAGCCTCTGCTGGAGAAAACTATGTAGCTCAGTCACTTAACAAAGCTCTGTAACAAGAGGCATGCAGGTATCTAAAGAGCCTGAATTCCAGATTGACACTGTACATAAGAAGATGATGGATGCAGTGTAACAATGTGACTGAATACTGATAGGTCTCTCTCAGGAATATATATATCTAGATAAATCCTAAAGTACTTCATAAAACTTAATAGCTCAAATAAAAAAATAACACTTCAAGACACAACTAGGTCTCAGGTTCATATATTTATATGAAATATTGGCATTGCCTTTGAAACCAGAAAACTTATCTCCTTCCTGTCGGGCTGTATGACATTTGGTGGGACTATGTGTCACGGTTTTGGCTAGGATGGAGTTAGTTTTCTTTATAGAGCCTCTTACAATGCTCTGTTTTAGATTTTTGAAGAAAATAGTGGTGATGTTTTTAGTTGCTGCAGAGCAGTGTTTACACAGAGCCAAGGACTTCTTTGCTTCCTGTGCTGCCCTGCCAGTGAGGAGGCTGGGGGTGCACAAGAAGTTGGGAGGGGACAGGACCAGGGCAGCTGACCCAGACTGACCAAAGGGATGTCCCACACCATATGGCGTCATGCTCAGCAATGAAAGCTGTGGGAAAGAAGGAGGAAGGGGGGGACATTTGGAGTGATGGCGTTTGTACTCCCAAAAAACCATTACACGTGATGAGCCCTGCTTTCCTGGCAGTGCCTGCCCATGGGAAGTGGTAAATGAATTCCTTGTTTTGCTTTGCTTGAGCATGCAGCTTTTGCTTTACCTAGTAAACTGTCTTTATCTCAACCCACGAGTTCTCGCTCTTTTACCTTTCTGATTCTGTCCCCATCCCAACTGAGGAGAGTGAGTGAACGGCTGTGTGGCACTTAGCTGCCTGACAGGGCTAAACCACAACATTATGTTTAAACAAAACTATAAAAAATTATTTGGGCTGCAAATAAGTATTCAAAAATAAATCTGCAATTGTTTGCAACATCTCAAAATAAATCCATTTTACATAACACTGCATTAACACAGACAACAAACTTTTTATGGACTTCTTTGTAAATCTGAGCATACCTTTCAGAAATACAATAGCAGAAAACAAATACCTACATTCACATTAATTTCTTCTAAATGCTAAATGAGCAAAGAAAACAGAGCAATAGATTACATATACAAAAGGACTGGAATCTCCAACATGAAGGATTTTAAGAACAGGTTAGGTAAACCTCTGCCAGGATGACGTGGATAAAGCTCGTGATGCCTTGAGGCAGAGCAAGTGGATACAGACTAGATAACCTTTGAGATGGATTCAGGACCTACGATTCTATGAAATTATCAGAATGATACTGGTATTAAGTAATAATTTGCATTGGCCTTTTTTCTGTTCATACTCTTCTATGAATCAGAAAGAACACTTTAGAAGTAAAATGAATTTCTCAGTGGCATCAATGATAGGAATATCTAATTCAAAGACTAAATATTGTATAATGACACAAGGTACGAGCACGTAATGAATAAAAATAAAAATTGGCAAGTGCTTGAAAATCTTACAGTAACAGTTAGTTAATTTCATTATTCCCGTTGCATTGCTATAATTCAGATATTACTTATATCCAGGTGTTAAGGCATAAAACCAATCTGCTAAGTTTTTTGAGTTACGTTAGTTTGATCTGTTACAGTCACACTCTTGCAACCATAGTGGTCTACAGGTATGAGAGGCAAGATCTGCCAGGAGAAATTTTATTTCTTATTAGATTCATCCATACGGTTGGGTCAAAAAAGCTTCCAAGGTCACAGTCCTTACCTCAGGTCTGACAAGAACGAGAAAAATCCAGACTGCATACAGATTTGGACACTATTGTTCTTTGCTTAATCTGGCTATGTTAGATAATGAGAGGAAGGAGTAGATAGCAACACTGGAAAAGAGGATCATAGTAACAGGGGGACAAGTGATACATCATTAATTCATCTGGAATAGAGAGAAGAGAGCTTTCAGAGTTTATGTAACAGAGATGGATCAGAAAAAATTGTATTGGAATATAAAAACTGATGTAATTCTATTGAAATCAAGATTTCTAGTATCCAGAATTATGAGCTTTATTTCCCAGGTATAAAATACGGGAGTATTTTATAAGAGTTCCCTTGAGAATCAGGCCTGGAGAGGTCAGAGATGGAAGAGTCCTTCTGTGAAATATGTCCTCACTGTTAGACATTCCTGTCCTTTATCAATTGTCTGCACGGTTTACTCCAGTGCACAGAGTTAATTTCACTTGTGTCACTGAAAAGGAGTCAAGCCCATGAAACCAGTAACATTTTACTGGAAACATTTTGTTAATAGGAATTGCTATTTTAAAATTCCTTCTGTGCTATCTCACTGTTGTTCTGATAGGATAATAAGATTGCGGAAGTAAACAGATCTTCTATAATATGATAAATAAAATACAAGCTACATATTTCAGTTTCTCATTTATTTACTGAACCATTAAATGATAAGTTCAGGAGAACACCTTTATAATGCTAGAGTATCTCTTCTCTGTGTCCTCATTTCAAGCAAACAATTTACATGACAAAATGAAAGAAGAGCGACTTTTCTGAAGTTCATCTATTCCCTAGCTTCAAACTAAGTTTGAAATGTCCCCTCAGTAATTCCTGCCTATTTTCACCAAACCTCCTTGAACAGAATAATTTTTCATTCAGCAAAATCTATTCAAGAGGTTCAATGGCTTTCTTTCTCATGATTTCAAATGCAGTGTGATAGTGGGAGCATTACTTTTATGATCTTTGAAATTAGCATCGAGTTAAATTTTGAACCTCTTTTTCCTCCTGCCTTTATTTTTTCCTTCCAGTCTTCTTTGTTGCAAATTTAATGGATGCAAACCAAATTCAATGCTGTAGGGGAAAAAACGTAACTTTGTCTGCAAGCCTTTTGAAAGGAGCTCTGCTAAGAGTTTTGGCCTTTTTTGTTCATTTCCAGGTGAATTTGTGTTTGTCTTTTGTTAACATTTAAGATAACCAGTCTGACTTTCTTTAAAATTTTCAGTGACAGAAATCTGTTTCAATAAAATGGTAATTTCAACGATAAAATGTTTCAAATAAAATGGCTTGACCCCCACATATAAATACATTTCATCTTGAAAGTGTAATTATGGGACCTTAATGAGAACAAAGCTTAAACTAATTGCTTTTTTGTTATTCTCCATGTCCTTTAGCAGGGTCTTTGCTTAATTTTAATGACGTTCAGTAGGAGATTCATTACCAAGGCTTTCTGTTTGCCACTCTTTTCCTTTTTTATAATACTTCCTTCAGAACTTACATTTCTGTATATCACATCTTGTTTGAAAGGGATAAAGTATATGTAACATCAGCTATTGCCTAAGTTTTCCCTTTTCTATTATTTCACCTTTTCACTTGCTGTCTCTGGAACAAATAATTGTCAAACCTTTCTCTCTGTTAACTTCTCTGATGACACAGCAGGTGGTTCATCTGAATCTAACCAGCTTGTAAGTTAAAATCAAACAGGCAGTGTGGTTCTTTGCAATTCCACAAAGAGGAGTGGTAGGGGAAGTGGCTTCTAAACCCCTAAACCCACATCAAAATCTACTGCTTTTATAGGGCCATCAAATGCTTCTGAAACTGTTAAAGGCATAATTCTATTGCTTCAGTGTTTACTTTGATTTAAAAAAAAAAAAAAAGAAAAGACATGGGAACCTGATCCATTTGGCTTTAATTTCCACTGGTGTAAATCACTATACGCTACAATTAAAATGTATTGTATTTTATATCTCCTACTGCCAGAGGGCTTGCTGATGCTCTTCAGTATGTGAATTTCCTACAAACATTTCCTTACTAACAAAACTCAGGAGTTTCACTTCCATGTATATATGTTTCTGAGATTTTTTTTATCCTTATGTTAACCAAAATATATAATTATTCAGTCTGAAAGTCGAAATCCTTCTTGACTGTTTTCTGAGAATATTTCAGTGCTTTCACTAACTTTCACTGTAGTTGTTGTTTCAGGGATAAAATAAAAATTGTAAAGATTTCCATGCCCTAAGCATTATGTAATGAAATACAACCACAGCTAACAAATGTGACTCATAATTTAGATGAAATTAATCAAAGTTGGAGTTGCTTCACAGTAATCACTAACAAAATGAGACTTCAAAATGTCAAAAGATTTAACAGACTTGGTGTACTGTGATCATGTGCAACAATGTCTTGTCATTGTTTTCAGAGATTTGTAAACAACAACTTTCTGTGGTTTTGATCTTGGCAATGTGAATCAAAGACTATTCCAAGAAATTTGCTTGTCTGACTGTTAATCATATAATTTTCATCCTACATTTCTCTATGGTCAATTTTATCCATTTCCACTTGTTTCAACATTGTCCTTCAGTTTAAACCACCAATTTTTTTGTGTCTCACTGTTTACTCATGTATTTAAACAGAGCAACCAAATGTATCATTCTTTAAATCATAGAAACTCCTTTAGGCTCCTCTTCTAAGACAGGCTTCCCATTCCCCTGATCATTCTCGCATTTTTTTTCACGCTTTTAGTTGTTTGTAATTATAAGTCAACTTTCTAGTCCTGACAATCATTTTTTTTCTTCTCCTCCTTTTTTTGCAAAATTAATAACCACTGCAAAAAACATTAGACCCAGTGACTGGACTGGACTGAAAACATTAACAAAAGATTTTGAGAAACTCAGGCTAGATTCACCCTGTATTTTTATCAACATCATTATCCCCTACAGTTAAACTTGTATAAATAAGCTGTTGAAAAGGTTCATTGGGTTAACAATATTATGGACTATTTCAATTACTTAGGCAATTTAAACTGAAAAATTTTCATAATAAACTAAAAATCTTAAAATAACTGAAGACACATTTGGATTTACTTTGGGTGGGAAAAAAAAGTAGTTAAACCATGATGAGTAAAATCGCTGACTATATAAAACATGCCTTTAAAATGTCATTCCTTGTCATTTGGATTTATGTAACACTATAAATTGGCATTAGCTAGAAAAATAGTAAGACTGCTTAGACAGTAGTATTTGAATTTCTTCTATTTAAGTCCTAAGTTTTAATTGCCATTTTCAATGCCATTTTTAAATGACATGGGAAATGACAGAAACATAAGAAGATAACCTCTAGTTTGGGGGGATCCTGCAGTACTTAAATGTTAAAGATGTTGAAAATACTGTGAAGCATCCAGCCTTCCTAAAACAAACACAAGTCTTGGAATACAGATGATAAGCACCAGAGAACTGAGCATCAATTGAATTTTCAGGCAGGAGAACATACATACCTTTTCAGAATCAGCACCCATCAGTATACCTAAAATCTAGCACTTATGTAGGTGTTTTGCTCAAAAGAAATCTATTTATAATCTTTTTTTGCTATGCTGCTACGTTCACTTGGATTGGAGTATTGAGAATCACATGTGCATTTTTCTTGTAGGTCTCTTCTTATAAGGAGACAAATATTAAAGTCCAATAACTAGAAAAAAATCTTTATGATAAAAAATAGAAATTCTTCTATGTAGATGGGGATTATTTCATCAAGTCTTACAATTATATTTAAGCTATATTTACCATAGTAGTCCCAGAAGTCACACACAAGTGTAATAAAAAGAATAACAGAATAGAATTCTGAAGTAGAAGAACAAAAATCAGGTTGGAATAACATGTCAGACAAGGACATTAGCCAAGCAGAATCTCCTTGCTAATTAGGAAATAAGGTGTCTCAATTAGTCATCCTGCAAAACAGTGATATGTGGACCCAGCTTCTAGGTTTTTTCTTTTTTTTTTTCACCTAATGAATACCTTATCAATGCATGAGTGATTAAATTTACTGGGTTTGTGAGAAACTGATTGTATATTATTTTCAATATTAAGCAAATACAATATGCTTCCTATAATTGGTATAAAAGATAAACATTTAATTACTAAAGAATATTTGCCCCTCATGTACTTGATCATCAGTCCTTTGATAGAGGCTTCCGAATTTGTTTCCTTTTATCATTAAAATTAGCAAGCTGTATTTTCAAATCATCAGTATTCAGATATATGCCAAGCCAACAGGAGAAAGAAACAGATCACATAAATAATGGCCTCTTCCTCTTAAGAAAAAAAATGCTATTTTTTTGTGTGCAAAGAATAAAATGGTCATCAGAAATTATTAGATGAATAAGTTTTACAAATGAGGCAAAGTGTTTTAGTGGCTTCCACTGAGAACAGAGCTGGATTCTGTAGTTATTCATTTTATGGCAGTTCAACTTAAGAAGTCTGCCTGAAGCCTCAAAGAAAACAGACTTTTCGCTTTTTTTTTTTGAATAGAAGACACACATAGTCTATTCTATAATGGAGACTAAATTCTTATATACTTTATATACTTATGTTTTCCCACTTTTAACTAAGCATTACAAATGAAAATATCTTCTGTTCTAACATGAAAAAAAAAAATCCATACTTTGGTCTTCCTCTAACTCAAAGTGTTAGCAGGAATATCACTTCACCTTTTGGTACCTCAGTTTCCTATGAATAGAGAAAGACAATAATTACCTCAAATGGGTGTTTAGAGGCCTAATTAAGTACTGTTTGTATCATTCTGAGATCCTCAGAGAAAAGCAATTACACTGTGCATATGAAAAGTATTACTGTACTAATTAATTCATTATTGAAAAATAACATGATTATCTGACATATTCCAAATTTAATTGCACCCATTACTATTTTTAAGGCTCCCTTTCAGCTTGCATGGAATTTCACACCTGAGAAAGAAAAATGTTCTCCTAATTGAATCATCACTTCTGTGAATAATCCAGCAGTATCACTGCGTGCACAATACATCTGTAGGCTTCATTTTTCCTGTATGTACTTTCATCCAGTAAAGTGACAGCTTAGAAAAGAAGGTTAATAATAGGACACCGTTATGGTAGGAGAGAGGGGATGGTTTTTTTTTTCCCTTTATCAGTGCAACTCTTTGCTAAACCTTTAAGTTTCAGGACAGGCTTGTTAAATGAATCTTGCAATTCATTTGCAAAAGTGAACCAAAAATGCAAATTAATTTCTTATCTCAGTGTCTTCTGCTGGAGAATAGAAGTCTGTTCCTTTCCTTCCTATAACTGACTTTCCACTTTTATTACATCATTTTTTCACTCAC
>VXAL01006658.1:0-11656 GCA_013399475.1 Chauna torquata | reverse complement strand
TTGGCAGTGTGCAGCACAGAATAAATAAGACCACTGCCCCAGGCAGTAGCAGCAATGCTGGCACAACCTCTGCTGCCCAGGAGGGTCCCATAGTGCAGGGGTTTGCAGATGGCAACATAGCGGTCGTAGGCCATGAAGGTGAGAAGAGAAAACTCTGCTGAAATGAAAAAGACAAACAGAAAGACCTGTGCAGCACAACCTGCATAGGAAATGGCCCTGGTGTCCCACAAGGAATTGGCTATGGATCTTGGGAGAGTGGTGGAGATGGAGCCCAGGTCGAGGAGGGAGAGGTTGAGGAGGAAGAAGTACATGGGGGTGTGGAGGGGGTGGTCGCAGGCTACAGCTGTGAGGATGAGGCCATTGGCCAGGAGGGCTGCCGGGTAGATGCCCAGGAAGAGCCAGAAGAGCAGGAGCTGCAGCTCCCGCGTGTCTGCAAATGCCAGGAGGAGGAACTCAGTGATGGAGCTGCCATTAGACATTTGCTGCCGCTGGGCAAGGGAACCTGTCCAAAAGAAGAAGTGGCAAAGCAAAATTTAAGGACTTCTCTGACCAAAACCCGTTACATTTCTCGTAGACCTCCCCACACACGACAGACTCTGCCTCAGTCTTTTCAGGAAGACATTTCTGTAGCTCCTTGGCTTACCTTGGCTGGTGCTCTGAGAGAGCCACAGGAGGCAGGGGACTCTGCTGTGGGCTCTGGAGCAGTCAATAATGGTCTACAGCAACAGTTAAAAGGGAACTCAGAGTGATATGAGATGCCTACTGGCCAGGGGCATCTCCCTATTAACAGGAGCAGGTCAAATAATCACTCAAGAAACAACGAAGGTGATGTTGGTACTCTCTGTGGCCTGAGGTGTGTGAAGGGACTGCGTGAGGTGCCTCACAAACCTGCAGCTCTCATTAGTGAAACGCTCTAGGAGCCTTAGTCTCTAATACAAAACTTCTACAGCATTATGATCCCCCTGCCTCACCACAAGGGCAGGAAAATGAAAGCAGAGACTATACGAAGTGCATTATCTTCAGGTAGTTCTTGGCTAGAAATTCCCCTGGGAAATACCCCAGGGTGATGCGGAACTGTGAGCAGCCTGCCCCAGGCAGCAGCCTCTGGACAGCAGAAGGACCCTGCCCTGCCAGAGGGGTTCCTTCCCCCCCGCCCAGCTCCCCACCCCCAGCTTCTCCCTGCAGTGCCCTGGGCAGCTCCCCAGGCAGGCTGAGTGCTGAGCCTGGCAGGCGGTGCAGCACGGAAGCCCTGGTCTGGAGCAAGTCCAGAAAAACAGCGAGATAAGAGTCCTCCTGACAGATCCCATAGGCTGAGGGATGAGCCAGCTGTCGGAGATCCCTCCAGGACACTCACATTCATTGCCCGGCAGCCAGAGACTTACCGTGTGTAGATGGCTGTGAAGACTTCTCTGCCAGGGAACTCTCCTCTGCCTTACCAGCCCACACTGCCTTGAACTCCCCCTTCTCTCCTCTCTCTGTGACACCTGCAGGCGGTGCCCCCAGTCCTCCTGTGCCTTGCAGAGGAGCTGCTCCTGGGCAGAGCTGTCTCTCTGCAGTGCTGCCCGCTTGACAACAGCTCCCTGCATCCCAAGAGCTGCCTTCATCCCAGGAGCCCGGCCCAGCTCAGCCGCAGAGGCTCAGCCCAGGGCATTTGAATGACCCCTCTGGTGGGTTTGGCCAGAGCCCAGGATCCTCACACACTGAGAGGAAATTGAAGAAACTTCTCAAGTAGTCCAAGTCTGATGCAAACTCTAAAGTTCCTCAGAGCGTTAATGGGTCCTGCTGAGGGACATTACTGACAAAGCCTCTCCACGGACTTCTTAGAGCAGAAGAGTAGAGGCAGTGATGATGGGTAGGCAAAGGCCAAGTAAAGGTGGCCCTGATGCTGAATAAACCTTCACGCGTCACATTAAGTCAAACAGTCAGGCACTGACCCCTGCTTCTGGGTAGGGAGGTCCTGTCCCTCAGGCATGGTTTAGGGCTCTTCCTGGGACAGTACAATGTGGGATAGGGCAATGCCAAGTAGAAGACTACAGCAGGACATCTCCTAGGCTCCTGGAGGGGGATGAGGAGGCACTGAAACCCTAATACTGTAAGGATAAGGTGTCTCCTCATAGGCATTAAGGACAGAGACAAGAACCAAAGCCCAGGAGACAAAGATGTTGGCTCTGTTGGGAGCTTTCAGCCTTGGAAAAGATCCTTGCCCGTAACCACCACAGGTTGTCCTATGGTGTCTCACTCCTGCACCTGTTTCCCTGCAAGCCTTAGACATCCACCCTTCCCACCTTGCTCCAACCTGAGGACCTTCCAGCCTTGACTCATGTCTCTCCATCTGCCTTCAGTATTCCATGAAACACAAAGCCATGGGAGGATCCAAACTCCCTCTGGGTGACCTGGTGCACCACAGCTCTGCCCTTCAAGAAACCTTTCTTCTCAACTCCAAACTTAATTCCCCAAGTGCCACTTTGTGGCGTTCTTTCTTTCTCTTTCTGTTTCCCAGTATGAGGAAAAGTTCCATCATAGAATCATTTAGGCAGCAAAAGACCTCTAAGATCATCCAGTCCAACCTGTAACCTAGCATGGCCAAGTCCAGCACTAAACTATGTCCCTAAGCATTACATTTACTTGTCTTCTGAACACTTGGTGACTCAACTGCTTCCCTGGGCAGCCTGTTCCAATGCTTCACAACCCTTTTAGTGAAGAAATTTTTCCTTATATCCAACCTAAATCTCCTCTGGCATAACTTAAGGCCATTCCTCTTGTCTTCTCCGTTGGTGCTTGGGAGAAGACACGACCCTTATCTCACTACAGCCTCAGTCGATAGAGCAGGGACCCCAGGTCCCTTTCCCGCGTGCAGCTTTTCAGGCACTGTTCCCCCAGCCTGTAGCATTGCATGGGGTTGTTGTGCCCCAAGTGCAGGACCCGGCACTCAGCCTTGTTGAATTTCATAGAGTTGGCCTCAGCCCATCGGTCCAACTTATCCAGATCCCTCTGCAGAGCCTTCCTACCCTCAAGCAGGTCAACACTCCCACCCAACTGGGTGTCATCTGCAAACTTGCTGAGGGTGCACTCGATCCCCTCGTCCAGATCATCGATAAAGAGATTGAAGAGAACTGGCTCCAGTCCTGAGCCCTGGGGGACACCACTAGTGACTGGCCTCCAACTGGATTTAACTCCATTCACCACGACTCTTTGGGCCTGGCCACCCAGCCAGTTTTTAACCCAATGAAGCATATGCCCATCGAAGCCATGAGCAGCCAGTTTCTCTAGGAGAATGCTGTGGGAAACAGTGTCAAAAGCCTTACTGAAGTCTAGGTAGACCACACCTACAGCCTTTCCCTCATCCACTAAGTGCATTTGTCACAGAAGGAGATCAGGTTAGTCAAGCACGCCCTGCCTTTCATAAACCCGTGCTGACTGGGCCTGATCTCCTGGCTGCCCTGTAAGTGCCACGTGATGGCACTCAGGATGATCTGCTCCATGAGCTTCCGCAGCTCTGAAGTCAGATCCTCCTTCTGGCCCTTCTTGTAGATGGATGTCACATTTGCTAGGCATCAGTCAAGTGGGACCTCCCCTGATAGCCAGGACTGCTGATAAATGATGGAAAGAGGCTTGGAGAGCACTTCTGCCAACTCCCTCAGAACTCTGGGGTGGATCCCAGTGTCATGAGGACTTGTCTCCTGAAAGGCCTCAGTAGCTGGGACATCACCCATAGCCAAGGGGACAAAGACCTCAGTCCTGTTGGGCCCTCCAGCCTTGCCAGCACCCTCTGCCATCTCCACTGCAGGCTGTCCCACACGTGCCCATTTCCCTGCAGACTGTAGACACCCATCTCCCTTCCCCACATTGCTCTCACCTGGGCATTTCCATACCTTCATGGATGTCTGTCCATTCTCACAGACTCTTCCTTGAAACAGAAAGCCATGGGCTGATAACAGACTCCCTCTGGGTGACGTCTGGCACCACAGCACTACACTTTGAGGGACATTTATTCCTCCTCACGCCCAGTCCCCACCTTCCAAGCTGTACTTTGCGACAGTTTATCTTTTTCCTGTAGTTTTTTACAACCAAGAAAAGTTCCATCATCTCAGAAACCTCTCCTCAAGCAGGACTCCCAACCCATCAGGCTTCCTGTGGTCTACCAGCTGACCAGACAGAAGTCGCCTCACAATCATCTTCCAAGCCTGCATCCGTAGGTTTGCTGCTGGCCTTTAAGCTCCTGATACAGACATGACCGAGCCCTGTGCCTCCTGCTGTCTTGCTATGTACTTATGCAGAATGGACATGACAACTCTACCCAAGCATTCTTCCTTTATGGGCTTATAAGGTACTTAGTCAGAGGGGATCCTACAGTCAGCATGCCAATTAGGCAGATACGAGCCTAAAATCACAGATCCATGTCATGAGTTAAGGACTGAGCTTTCAGCTACTTCAGACAAAAGTGACCTCATGGTCTTTTTGCCTGCCGTGTTCCTGCTGCTGGCAATTCCAGTGAAAGAAGTGACCTCCCAGCCCCCTTCTTAGCCATGTGTCTCCTGCTGGTCCATGAGATCCTGAGGTACAGCTGACCTCACCATACCATTCCTACCCATCTCATCCTTGTGGCCTACAAGCTGATCAGATACTTCACCTCACATTCATGTTTGAACGACACATGACTACTCAGCAGCCTCATGATTCCTTCCATGGGACCTAACAGCTTAAGTCAAGGTTTGGAGAGGAGTTAAAGTTGAGGATGTTAGATCATGGGAACCAGGACTTTGGGAGTTAGGTGTTCGGGTCAGGGATTAGGGATTAGAGCTCATTTTTCAGGGTTGGGCATTAGGCACAGGCTTAGGGGGAGGATTTGGTGTTCTGCTTAGGGTGTCAGGTCAGTGCTTTGGATATGGGCAAGTCTTGTGGGATAGGGTTATGTTCATGGCTGTCATGAGGTGTAGCGTTAAGACTAACATTTTAGTGCTAGGGATAATGGCAGGGATTAGAGTGAGCGAGAGGGTAAGGGTTTATGGATTTGAGTTTTGGCTTCAAGGGAAGCTTTGAGGTTAAGCACTAGCATAGTGGAATACAGTCATGGTGAGGAGTAACACTTAGGGGTTAGAAAGAGGGTAAGAGCCTAACATTGATGTTTTCATAGTCAGTGTCGCAGCAGCATCCATGGTCATGTATCAAAGTTGCATGAACCCCTCTTAACTCCTGAAAGTCTTTAGCTTATGTTAGCCAAGCCCCGTTCCCTCCCTGAAATCTCACATCTCTCCTGGTCAGGCTTCTCTTGACCTCCCCAAAACTGTCATGTTATTTGGGGCAGCTTTCTGATGACTTTCATGATCTCAGAGCGTCTGTCTCACCTCTATGGGCTACTCCATTCCTAAGAGAGATGTGATTGATGTCTTAGTTAGGAGGGAAAAGAACACAAAAAATTCTGTAGGAGGACCTTGCACAACATGCCCAGCAGCTCTGCACCACCCCAGAGGTGCGCTTCCTACCTACCAGTTTTAGCTCCAGAATGGCTCCTATAGGTCCTGGGGAACTTTCCCCAGGCTCTCATGCCTGCTCCAGTTACCCCAGAGCGTCTTGGAGGCAGTGGCCACCCCTGTGCAGAAAGCTGAAAGCAGCCCTGAAGGAAGATTTTTAGGACAAAGTTGACACCTCTGACATGACAACCCATGTCCAAGACCTTTTCCTGTACGGGGCCTACCAGGTACTTAGGAAGAGGGGAATCTCACAATCAACGTGCAAACCAGGTGCCTCCTGCTGGCCTACCAGGGACACTGGCAGAGGTGAGCCTAAAGGCACAGATCCCAGCCAAGAGTCAAAGGCTGACCTGTCAGCTATTTCAGAAAGAAGTCACCTCACAGTCAGCTTAACAGCCATACACTTCCAAATGGATTATGAATTTTTGAGAGGCACTGAACACCCTCTTTTTCACCCAGGACCTGGCATAGATAGAAGTAAGCTGGTTGTGATCCTTCAAGCTCGTGGCACTGCTACTGGACTTCCAGCCTCTCTGATGCACAGGAGTCAGTTACGTGCCAGTCCAGTAAAGTGCTAGGACAGAAGTGACCTTGCAGTCAACATTCAAGACAAGTGCCTGTTGGTCATCAGTTCCTTATGCACAGTGAAGATCATGCACACATACAGAAGCCATGTGCCTGAAGTTGGCCTAGAAGATGCTCAGGGTTAAGTGACCTCACACCCAGAGCCCCAAGCTGGCGGAGCTGCTCTGCAGAGCGAGGGGGCTGTGGTGGCCGGGGCACAGGGGCACTCTGCAGGGCAGTGCTGGTCAGGCTGGGAAGCAGAGCCAGCTCCTGGGGCCACTGGCATTTCACCAGGGGTACAAGGAATCACTTGCCAGACTCCTTTCCCTGTGCTGCTGTGTGCCCTGGGGCTGTGGGGCTCTCCTTTGCCTGTTCATGCCCAGATTTAGCACTTCATCTCTGGTGAGTCCACCTTGGACAGGCTCATGCTCTGTGGGCTCCATTCACTGCTGTCTGCCAGGCACACACAGTCACTGCAGATCCTCTGGGCTCTCCTGGCAGCTCCTGATTCCCTCCAGGAAAATATTTATCTGCCATCAACACCATCACATGCTGTAGTGCCCCATTAAAATTAATTGGAGACTATTCACCATCTGCGTGGGCACCGGCCACCACCAAGAGATGCCTGAACCAGCTCTCAATTCCTGAAAGACCATACTGGGAACTTCGATCCCATCACACTGAGCCCATGGAGAAAAAGGAAAGCAAGGAGCCTCTTTGGAGTCTATTCCTTGAGCATGTTCTTGACAGCAACCTTGATGGAAGACCTTCAAGATACACCTGAGCCATCTCTCATTCCCTGAAACACCTTACTGGGGACTCTGATCCCATCACACTGAGCCCACGGATAAAATAAGAGAGCAAAGAGACTCTTTAGAATTTATTTCCTGGTTATGTTCTTGACAGCAACTTTGAAGGAAGCCCTTAGCCTTCAGGAGCCCTGAGGAGATCCCCTTTTTGATGGAAAAGCTGCAGTGGAGGCCAGTTCTGCCACTGAAGTGCCCACTGCCAATCGTTGCCTGCAGTCACAGGACAGCCCCCACAGCAGCACTGTCACCAAGCTCCAGGAGCAGTCAGGCCTTTCACCAACACCAGGGCTCAGAAGGAGAGGGTGGGAGTGGAAAGAGAGCAGTGCTGGATGGAACGAGTGCTGGTGCTCCCTGGGCCATGCTGTTCTGTCAAGACTCTTCTCCCCTCCATCACTGCACACAGGCAGTGCCCCTGCACCCCTAGAAAAAGTGTCAGAGGAAGGGTTTCATGAAATAAGTTGCTGAAGTGTCCTTTCTTTTCCTTAAATACACTATGGGATGAATTATGACATTTCTTTATTAAAAAAAATTCACAACAAGAAAAAGGAGAAAAAAGTAGATGCAAGAAAAAAACAGGCTTAGCATATAAGTTACATTATGAGTGATTTGCAAAAGAAGAAAGGGATTTTATTGCTTCTGAAAAGCATCCAGTCATCAGTTTCCTCATTGCATGCTTGAGCTCCTGGTTCCTCATGCTGTAGAGGAGGGAGTTCACTGCTGGAGGCACCACTGAGTACAGAACTGCCATCACCAGATCCAGGGATGGGGAAGAGATGGAGGGGGGCTTCAGATAGGCAAACATGGCATTGCTGATAAACAGGGAGACCACGGCCAGGTGAGGGAGGCACATGGAAAAGGCTTTGTGCCGTCCCTGCTCAGAGGGGATCCCCAGCACGGCCCTGAAGATCTGCACATAGGACACCACAATGAAAACAAAACATCCAAAGATTAAGCAGGCACTAAATACAAGAAAGCCCAGCTTCCCTGAGGTAGGAGTGTGAGCAGGAAAGCTTGAGGATCTGGGGAGTTTCACAAAAGTACTGGTCCACAGCATTGCCTTGGCAGAGTGGAAGTGAAAACGTATTGGTGATATGCAGCAGGGCATTGATAAGGACACTGCCCCAGGCAGCTGCTGCCATGTGGGCACAAGCTCTGCTGCCCAGGAGGTTCTTGTAGTGCAGGGACTTGCAGATGGCAACATAGCAGTCATAGGCCATGACAGTGAGAAGAGAAAACTCTGCTGTTGCATTGAAGAAGAGAAAAAAGACTTGTGGAACACAATGCAAGAAGGAGATGGCCCTGGTGCCCCAGAAGGAATTGGCCATGGCTTTGGGGAGAGTGGTGGAGATGGAGCCGAGGTTGAGGAGGAAGAAGTACGTGGGGGTGTGGAGGCGGTGGTCACAGTCTATGGCTGTGAGGATGAGGCCATTGGCCAGGAGGGCAGCCAGTTAGATGCCCAGGAAGAGCCAGAAGTGCACGAGCTGCAGCTCTCGCGTGTCTGCAAAGGCCAGGAAGAGGAACTCAATGATGGAGCTGCTGTTGGACATCTGCTGCCTGTGGACATGGGGATCTGTCCAAAGAGGAAAAGGCGGTGATAACTTACAAGAGATTTCTCTGAGAAAAACCTATTCCATTTCTCATCTAAACTCTCCAAAATGCTTGCCCATTTCAGGAAGATCTTCGCATGTGCTGTTTCATGTGCTGTGGTTGATACTGGCTGGAGGTGCCACAGGGAGCAGAGGACTCTGTGTGGGCACAGGAGGAGTCAGTCCTGTCCTACAGGAATCCGTAATCAGGAACATGGGGTGATTGTAGATTATATCTACTTGTGATATCAAACAGCTCTTCAGTATTTTCCTTCCCAACTCATCCAACTGCAGAGCAGGGCTCTGGGGATTTTATTTTTGTATATTTTGTTCTAGATTCCCAACCACACGTAAGAAGAGTTTTGAAGGCAGAAATCCTTCGCATTCCTAATGCACTCCAAATGAAATCTTGTGGGTGCTGAGAGGCAAAGGGACTGCCCCTTTGTGCAGATTGAGGACAGCCAGTCTGTCCGTCAGTGCTGGTCTCAGCTACCCTATGCTGGTATTTCCTTCAGCAGGAGGATGATCGCTCTCATATGTTTCCCTGAGAAGAACGTGGACACTTGCTGAGAGCAGAAGAATGCATATCAACAAACTCCTCACCCTGTCTCATTTTACCTGGGAAGGATCTCAGCTCTCCCCTCATAAGCAGGGACAGAGAAGGCTCCTTGCAGATGCCCACATCGAGCTTTAGCACCGAGGCATCTTCTCGACGGGGCTCCTAAACAACACAGAGATGTGATAGGAGGGCTGTGCCTTTCTGGAGGGCAGCCTGTAGTGCAGTAGAAAACCCAGGGAAAGATTCAAATGTCCTAGAGAATGGGTGTCCTGAAGGAAGGGTCAGTTCCTTGTGAGCCCACACACTGTAGTGCCCAGAGCCCCAAAGTTTCAGAGTGGACCTGGATGCTTTTCCTCCAGGGGCATATCTGCATTGACTGGACCTGCAGAACTGTGTTTTGAGCTGCAGCTGCTTCCTCACCCCCACCCCCTCCCTAGTGAGTCTGATAGAAAGAACAACAACAGAAGGGATGAATGGTGAATATGCCAAAGTACTCCTGCCAAGGCAGGCAGGACAGGGAGATGCAGCTGGACACTCGGGTGTTTCTCCTCTTTGGATGGTTGATCTGTTGCAAAGGCAAGTCATGACCAAATTCTTGTCACCTCCAGCTTCAGAGCCCGCAGCTGTCCCCAGCAGAAGGGAGCCCTTATGACCTGTCCAAGGAAGCCCTCATCTGTTATGCTTCCTCCTGCTCTATACCAGAGAATCTGTGAAAGTCCTTCTTGCAGGTTCAATGAGCTGTAGGATGTGCTCAATTTTGGAGATCCCTCCAGGAACCACAGCTCTATTGCCAGAGACTTACTGTGTCAAGATCTGTGAAGACTTCTGCCACAATCAGGTCTCCTTTGTCCACCTACTCCAGGCTGTCTTATACTTCCCTTTGTTTCTGTCTCTCTGCAGTGCAGCCCGCTTGCCAGGAACTTCCTCCCTCCCAGAAGCATGACCCAGTTTAAGAGCAGATGCCCAGCCCAAGGCATCACTTCATCTGCCCTGCCCACCCTACCCTGCGCTCCCCCGAGATGTCCCTGGCAATCCCCAGGATCATCCTTGGAAAGAGATGGAAGTAATCACTGACATTGCCTTGCTCAGCTCAGCAGTGACATTTCTTTCCAGGACTTCATTTCTTCTCTCAGAGGCTGAGTTAGGACAAGAACCAACATTCTTTGCCCCATCATTACGCAGGAGACCCACACAGGGACTGGGAGGGATCTCCTTTACCCCTGCTGAGGGAAGGGATTCAGCTGAGTCAATCGAGGCATCTCATGCCGGGTTTGTAGTCCTGCAGCTGGAAGGGGACTCAGCTCCCTCCCATGCACACCACAAACCCCCAGGAGGTGGGATTCCTCTTGCCTCAGTTCAGGTGTGCACAAAATAGGTACTTGCAGTTGAACTCCTGTGCGAAATAATGGAGGTGGTGGCCGTAAGTGAGGTGTTCAGGTGCAAACTGCTGATGCCATTTCAAGTGCCAGACATGGGCCAGGATATGTGTAGGTAGCTGCAATGTGTAAGGGAGCAATTCTTTGAGAAAGGGTAGCATCTGGAATCATCATCTGGAAGGCTGGTAGGGAACTCCTTTGGCCAACTGAAATGGCAGCAGATGCCCACATTTAAGACAGAAACATTTTCTTACTCATTATGTTCAAGTCAGTCCAGAGGGATATTCAGCTGACTAAGAGAAGAAGCAAAGTCTTCTCTGAGGGTCAAATAACTCCATGCACCAGTAAAGGCTGGGACCTGACCAGCTAAAGAGTGGACCTGAGGAGAAGAGAATGAGCACGACAACAAATGCCGTACAAACCAGTAGGCCTCCCAGTGCAAATGGAAATTGGAAAAAAATGTTGAGTCCGTGATCAGACCTATGAAGACAGGCTTAGTGGCCTAACAAATACACATGTGATGTGTGGAAAGACCAAGGGAACTGGGCCTCTCTCCTCTTCTGAAGTGGACACCCAGTGCAACCTAGTAATTGCCTAAACTGACCTGGAGAAATCACAAAGTTGCAGACTGGTTTAGCTTGGAAGGGACCTCTGGAGGTCAAGTGGTCCAATCCCCGCTAATTTGTGAGCAGTCTCCCTGTACCTATGTCAAATATTGAGCCCTTTTTCATCATATTTTCTCCCCCTCTTCCTTTGAGGGGGGAGAATGAGAGAGTGGTGTGGTGGAGTTTGTGTGCCCATTAGGGTGAAACCACCACAACAAGTTGCCTCTGCACTGCCAAGTGCCCTATTTCCATCACTGTAACCACCCCCACAGGGCATTTGCAACCATCCATGAGTCAATACAGAGATAGAGCACTGGCTACTTCTCTCATTCAGCAATATCTAAAGCCAGCTGAATGGCCTTAACTTCTGCAAATTGGCTCCATTCACTTTCTCCTTCAGCAGCTTCTGCAACTTGTCATGTAGGACTCCATACGGCAGCCTTCCACCGCTGATGCTTTCCCACAATACGACAGTACCCAGCAGTGAACAGTGCATATTGCTTCACATTTTCTAGTAGTTCGTTATACAGTGGGACCTCTTCAGCACGTCACCTCCTTCTCTGGTGATATTCTGAAATCTCTGCCCTCTGACCAGTTCTTGATCACTTCCAAGATTCACTGCCTGGACTCACCCAAAGGATACTGTATGACCTATTTCCATTTAATTTATTAAAAAGCTTGTTGTT